>CM035091.1:73494570-73781665 GCA_020205505.1 Panax japonicus
TCTTGCTGCTCTACGATTCTGCCTTGACTTCTGTAATCACTTGACTGACTTGACAGACTACAATTCTATTAAAGCCTTTCTATTACATCTCAAGTCATATATCAACCTAACAGCTTTGATCTTTTCTTTTATACATTCATTTACAGAATGATAAACATTAAAGCTCAGATCAACCTAACAAGTTTGATCTACCACTAAGTCCTTATACATATATTCCTTGAAGGACTTTACAAAAATACATGAATATTTACTTTAACATCAAATTTAAATGTGCAATTTCCCAACAATCTCCCCATATTTGATGTTGACATAACCAAGGAGATTTGTATCATGATCATCAATTTCTAGATGCAGTTGCTAGAAAGTAAATATGACTTAGTGTTTCAATGAGCAGCTGAAATCTCTAGAGAATAAACATGAATTTATTGATGTTTGTAAAGATAGATATTTCAATAAAGCTTAGTTATATCAATAAGCAATGAGTTTCAACTTATCTCTATTTCTTCTGCCTTTTGCTCCTTGGAGGATTGGCATGCTCTACATCTCTCCTTCTCCTGCTGGCTTCGTCTCTCCAAGCAATATCTTCTAGCTCGCTTTGACTCAGCCTTTTTCCATGATCATGTCTATTCAGAAAGGCATGGTCTCCAATTAACATATGTAGGCCAGTAGTGGTTACCCCTTGTGAACTGGGAGATGGCCCTTGACTCCTTAGCGGTTGTGCCATGATAATTTGTTGTTCATGTCGTGGAGTATGATGATGAGGCTTTCTTGATGGAGGACTTCTTGAAGATTGAGCACTGAACTTTCCTATGCCTTTGCATTATTCTTTCTCTCCTTCCCCTTTATTCTCCCCCTTTATGTCAGTATCAAGGGTTCGAATGTCTTCAGATAGTCGATTCATGCCTTAGACGAGCTCGTGGAGCTGATTCCTGGATTGAGCAATGTCTTCATGGTTTTCTTTGACCAGAGAATCAGTTCGAGACATGTTCTTTTGTAGAATGGCCAAGATAATGTCTATTTGTTGCATTTGAACCATAGAAAATTCTTGGAATTCTTTCATTGAGGTTCTTAGACTTGAGATACTTTCCATCATAAGTTTATTTTGAGATTCCTGAGTCTTCTACAGAAGGAGAATTTCTTCCTTGTGCTTCTTGACAGCCTGAAAGTGAATTTGATCCCTTTTATTGATACTGTGGATCATTTCATTGATGATCTCCCTAAGCTTTTTTATAAGCTCAGTACTCAAATTGCTGGGGAGGGTGTTGGAAGCATCAATCAAATGAGTCAGCCTCATATGAACAAGGTCTGAGTGAACTTCAAGATCTTCTTGAATATCCTTGGTCACCTTTTGGGATGCATTAAACAGCTCCGTTTTTGTAGGAAGATCTGAGAGAGGCTCTCATATTTTGGAGGAGAGGCTCTCATATTTTGATTTTTCATATTGTAGAGAACAAGATCAAGATCAAAATAATTATTAGTTGATGAGGATGGGATATCTGAAGGAGGAGCAAGTGTGTGAGGTTGAGTTTCAGAAGGAGGTGACTCTACGATTGGAGTAGGTGACTCTATGATTGGAGTGACATAACTATTCGTAGAGTTAGAGATGGTAGGAGACTGGATCAATATAAAATTAGGCATATTTGGTTCATCAGTTACATAATGTTGGGATTCTGTAGCTGGAAAATGATTTAGTGGATGAAGTATAACTTCTAACCATCTTGGCAATTCATAGAATTAGTTGAAGGTGGATGGAGGACAGTGATTAACCCTGAAAGAGATATGAATTGATTGTACCTCATGCCCATTTTTTGAAGAGGAACAGTTGGTGATAAGAATTTGAGCAAAAATGAGGTTTCTTGGGAATCCATGAGCTAGCACTGAGATTGTTGGATAAGCTTTGAAGGTCCAGAACATGTGATCCCAAGGATTGAGAATTTGGGCTCTGTGAAAGGGCATCATTGGCAAGTAGGAGAATAACTGATTGCAGTTAGCTCTCCTATATCCATCACAGCCTACTGCAATAATTTCAACTTCGCCATCCTCTTCTTCTTCCTGGTCTTCATTTGAAATTTCCACCACATCAATCATCTCCACTTCGCTTCTATGTTCTTCTATTCTCTCCACCTTCATAGTTCAACCATATCCATTTCTATCTGTTCCAGTTCTTCAGGAAACTCCCCCTCAACCCGAGCTGTATTCTCCTCAATAGCTTCGGGTAGCTCGTTTTCGACAACTATTCTTCTGTCTTCTTCCTTTAAGATTCCTTCATTGACTAGAATGTATTTCTTGACAAGCTTTTTCTTTATCCTCCTAGGCTGAGCCACAACCTCAGTACTCTTTTCAGCTTCAGCTCTGAAAGTTTGTTCAGGCTGAGAAACTATTGCAGCATTCACATGTGATAGGTTGTTAAGTCTGGACTCTACGATCAGTAGTGACTCTAAGATCGAGGTGAGTGAAGACTTCTTTGATTTATGGCTGCGTTTTCCCTTCTTAAACAGCTGAGAGATGGTAGCTCTGTCTTCTTCTTCCTCAGACTAATACTCTTTCCTCTTAATTTCCTTTAGAGTCTCAATGCTGAACTCTTTTGAGGTGCATTAGTAGTTGAGCCTTGAGGCTCTTCTGTTGTTTGAGCCTTCATTTTCCTCTTACCCTTGCTTTTTCTAATCAAAGCGATGGTTTCTTCTTTATTGATTTCTTCTTCTTCATCAATTTCCTTCACAACTAACATGTTACCAAGTAGTCCAGATTCCTTTGCTTCACCAGTCCTTCCAGTTGATCCAGACATCATTCTGACATTTTATGCAGGATTCCTTCTCCAATTTTGAAACAGATGATGGGTCATTTTCCCGTTGGGATTAATAATTCTCCTTCATTGTCCCCAATTTTGTCCCGCAGAGCTGATTGCAGGATTAAGCTTATGAACTGCTCACAGAGCATCTTTCCAGAGCTATTTTGTGATGCCCCCAAAACAGGTATACATCACCCATCTTGGGTCACTAAATACATGGTACAAAATTTAAATACAACTTAATTATACAACAGTCGTGTAAAATACGATAAAATATAATCTAAGAGTTTTTAATAAGAATATTGTCATCTAGACAATATACAAACTCAATGGAGTCCTCATTACATTTATTGTCACACTATTTAATAGAATAGTGAAAACTACTAATACTATCATCTGGACCGTCACTCCGTTCCCCGACTAGTCCCGACTACGTTCTCATTTCCTGAAGAGAACAGTGAAAGAAAGGGTGAGCTCAACTAGCCCAGTAAGAAATATTATGACTAAGATAATGCTGAATAATTTATCGTTAGCCTTCAACAGTGTTAAACTGATAAAATATAACAAACATCAAGTTTAACTGCAGTGGAACAAGCAATTCATTAGAAGAGTCAAGTAGAGAATAAAATCTACTATCTTCTTTGATTTAAAAATTTTTTCATCACTTTTATCGCTAAGACTCATCTTAATAAATAAACCACATCATCCCTGCACTGCGGCCAATGATATTCATTAGTATCACGACCACAAATTAGACATGCACTACGGGCCAAGGATATTCGTGTATTCATCAATGGTCATGATCATGCCAACAACTGTCCATCAACACACTACGGGCCAATGAGGACTTTTACCACATCATTTGTAACATTATGGTTATGATTATACCAAATGATCCCTTGTCAGAATCATACCAAGTCTATCTATGCACTACAGGCCACAGATGACTTTCAATAGAATATAAACATGAGGATGATGACAATGATATAGGAATTCAATAAAACAAGTTCAAGAATTAATTTATCCAGGAACCGATAACGTCCAAATTGTCAACATGATACTGCTTTGTGGAGTAAAATTCAAGAATGCTCAGAAGAATATTTCCATGAAAAGATACTGGATGAAGCGTAAATATCGAGGATATTCCACTAATTTCATGGAGTAGAAAAGCCAAAACTTTAACCAACTGAGTATAATAAAGAATGGAATAACAAAGAATTTACCAGGCATGCGATAGACCGTACAGACCGTTTATTTCAACAGAATAATAAAAAATGGAACCAGGTCATGCGTAAACTCACAGACAGGATATTCCAACTGAATAATAAAGAATGGAATAACAGAAGAATTCACCATGCATGCGATAGACCCCACATACATGTTATTCCAACAGAATAATAAATAATGGAACTAGGTCATGCGTAATACGCACAGACAAGATGTTCCAACAGAATAATAAAGAATGGAATAACAGAAGAATTTCTCCATGTTTGCGGTACTTCGTATAGACATGTTATTCCAACAGAATAATAAATAACGGAATCAGGTCATGCGTAATTTGCACATACAAGATGTTCCAACAAAATAATAAGGGATGGAATAACAATAGCTCTCTTCAAGAATACGAAAGAAATAATACCCCTTACCATAGAAAAACTGGATACTGGAATAGTGAGGTAAAAGACTTCTCTTCTTCTTTCTCTCTATAATAATTGCCCTAAAGCTTTTGTGAATTGGTGAGAAATGAAGGGAGAATGAGCTTCTATTTATAGGAAAATATAGTTTCGATAATTGCACGTTTTGGGGCTCGAAATATTACAGTATAATACCTTCCTATTTTTCTTCATTTTTAATTTAGTCCTGCAAGTATTAACAAACTTGCACCACCTCCCCTAATAGTAAATAATGTGAATTAATAGTTCATTCATGTGACTCAATAGTATAATCATGTGAAAAAACTAATTACAGTATAGTAGCTTCAATTATACCTCCATTTTTAACTTAGTCATGCAAATATTATCAATCTTGCACCAATTCCCCTAATAGTACAAAAATATGATTCAATAGTACACACATGTGAACAAATAGTTATATAAGCATGTGAATTAGTAGCAATTAATTGCTCATTTATCCGATAAATTACCCGATTTATCAATATAACCCCAGACATCAATTATCATCGGAATAGATGTCGATTTTCACTAACACTAATAATCCCAACACAATGGAACTATCAAATTCATCTTTAATCAACACAACTTATTCATCATTAATATTATAACTCACAATATTTAACAACCATGTCGTTCCCAGGAAAGAGGGGGTTTCCGATAAGGATTTCTCCTTATTGGCGCGCAATTAGGTGACCAAACCTCTCATTGACAGAACTTCTAGACATTGTCAATATTGCAAATAATAATATGAATAACTTTGTCGTCTCAATTATTGATTTAATAATAATAAATATTATGCAGATGATACTGTGACAATAATTGAATCAATAATATGAGAGATATGATGCAGCAATTACTGTAGCAATAATTGAGTATAACTGAGTGACTTCTCACGTAAGCATCAATAATCAATACCGTATGCTACTATGCAACCACGCGTATTACTGTATTTTTACTGCCGGGTAGTTCAACAGTTTTAACGGTAACACTTTTGCCGTTATTTTTATAAAAAGATAATTCTGTCGTTTTCTAACTATGACAATACTTCCGTTGAGGGGTCCACCAATGATTGTGCCATCGTACGAATATTCCCTGTTAAAATGAATATTCCCCAACCAATTGAATATTATATAACCACTTGCTTACTTTGCAAAATTTGTAAATATTACCCACAACTATAACATTATATCAAATCCACATCGTAATATTTAAAAATATATTTCGAGAAAATTATTCTTTATTCATAAAAGTTGGGGTCTTACAACCTCCCCTTCTTATGAAATTTCATACTCGAAATTAAGGTACATACCTGGTATATCGAAGAGGTGAGGATACCTTGATTTCATTTCAGATTCTAACTCCCAGGTTATTTCCTCAACATCGTGGTTTCTCCACAAAACTTTGACTTGAGGTATAACTTTAGAGCGTAGAATGTGATCCTTTTTATCCAAGATTTTAACAGGTAACTCTTCTTACGTTAAATCTTCTTCTATCTCGTCTGGTTCTAATTCAATAATATGGTTCGGGTCTTTCAAATATTTACGTAACATAGATATGTGAAAAACGTTATGAACACGAGACATATTTGGCGGTAAGGCGAGTCTATAGGCCACAGTTCCTACTCGATCAAGGATTAAAAATGGGCCAATGAATTGAGAGTTGAGCTTTCCTCTCTTTCCAAATCTCGTAACTCCCTTCCATGGATCAACACGTAACAACACATGATCTCCAATATCGAATTCCACGTCTTTTCGATGAAGATCAGCATAACTCTTTTGTTGATCTTGTGAGGTTTTTATATGTTGTCGGATCGTTTGAATTTTTTCCGTAGTCATACGTACCAACTCCGGTCCCAACAACGTTGCTTCACCCACCTCATCCCAGCATACTGGAGAACGACACTTTCTTCCGTACAACGCCTCAAATGAAGCCATGCCAATACTTGCTTGATAACTATTATTGTAGGAAAACTCCACCAATGGTAAGAACTTGTCCCAACTTCCTTTGAAGTCAAGGACATAGAGTCTTAATAAATCTTCAAGAGTTTAAATAGTCCTCTCTGACTGCCCGTCCATTTGAGGATGATATGCCGAGCTAAATCGTAAATCCGTGCCCATAGCTTTTTGCAAACTAACCCAAATTCTTGAAGTAAATCTTGGGTCTCGATCAGAAACTATGGATACCGTCATACCATGCAGTCTTACAATCTCATTTATGTACATACGAGCAAGACGTTCAAGTGTATAAATTTCTCGTATAGGTAGGAAATGAGCAGACTTGGTCAATCTATCAACAATGACCCAAATTACATCTATGCCTTGAGAAACCTTGGGAAGACCAGTAACGAAATCTATGGTAATGTGCTCCCACTTCCATTCTGAAATTTTAAGTGGTTGCAATGGACCTTTTGGTACTTGATGTTTCGCCTTGACTCGTTGAAAAGTTAAACACCTTGAGATAAACTCCGCTATCTCTCTCTTCATATTGCTCCACCAAAATGTACGTCGAAGATCACGATACATTTTGGTACTCCCAGGATGGATTGTAAACGGTGTGTTGTGCGCCTCCATCATGATTTTATACTTTAAATCAGGGTTGTTAGGAACACAAAGTCTGGAGTTGACTCGAAGTATTCTTTCTTTATCGATTCTTGCTTCCGGCATAGCTGATAAGTGATATTTTTACTCACTTATTGTATATTAATCCATGCGAATTGTGCCCACCTCGAGTACATTTCATTTTGTTTTAGTTGTATTTCACGTTATTTTGCATTGCATATACTTAAAACTCCTTTTGGTGAACAAGTGCAGGAATTGGCTTCATTTTGGTGGAATTCGAGGTATCGGTGAGTGGATGC
This sequence comes from Panax japonicus, assembly GCA_020205505.1. Classification (NCBI taxonomy): domain Eukaryota; kingdom Viridiplantae; phylum Streptophyta; class Magnoliopsida; order Apiales; family Araliaceae; genus Panax; species Panax japonicus. The sequence continues at coordinate 73,501,889 of CM035091.1, forward strand.
GTGAAGGCCAGTTGAAAGGCGAGGATGTGCATGGCATGGAGGTACAATGAGGCATGGAAATCAAGCTAGCATGAGGATTAAAGCAAGTACCAACAGCAAGTAGGAAACCAGACTCAGAATTGCAGGACACAGGACGCACGACCGTGCGGCAGTACAAAGGCAAACTCACGCGCCCGCGCGAGTACATAGCTTTACATGGGAACCTTCTGCAAGTCAAGCGCCCGCGAGGCAAGGAACGCGCGACCGCGAGAGACTCAGCTCGCACCCGCGAGATATGAGTGCGCGTGTGACAACCTGATAATTTCTATATAAATAAATCATAAATTTTGCGTATAAATTTTTTTTTATTTTAAGGATGAGGATTTGTTCAATATTATGTGTATATGTATTTATGTGGTAAATAAAAATATATTTATTACATGAATAATTACAAGTAAATTTATTTTAGAATTATTGATTATTATAAAGTATATTCTTATAATAATTAATTTTAAGATAGAAATGTTTTTATTAATTATTTTCCATGAATATATAATCATATATTATTTAAATAATATATGAAGTGATTTTTAGAATAATTAGAATAATTATTTTATTATATAAATTTTAGTACAGATTATTAAATTAATTATTTTACCTTAATTATTAAGGTTAAATAGAAAGGATAAATCAGATATGGAATCCAAACCCTAATTTTGGATTATTGTCAAGGTATGAGAATAATAATATAATATTAATTATATTTTGATTTTCAGTGCTATGAATATGTACTGTATTTCTGTATTGATAATGGTTGGTCAATTACGGTGTATTATGACCAAACTTTAGTAATAATGTTAAACCCTAATTAATTTTTAGAAAAACCTAATTAATATTTCTAAAATACAAATTTTTGAGAATGAGAAACCCTAATTTGAAATTAGAGTTTGAGATTGTTGGTGATTGTATTAATGTGATTAATTAACAAGTATTATGATTATAATTGTTAATTTTAGAAATCCTAAATTGTTAAACCCTAATTACTAAACTAGAACCCTAATTTAGTAATTAGAAACCCTAATTGTAATTTGGTAACCCTAATTACCAAAAGAATAAACCCTAATTGCTAAATTAGCAAAGTTAATTATAATTAGAGATATTAAACCCTAAAATTAGTAATTATCATATACTAACATTTTCTGTTCAAACCTTTTCGAAAATGAAAACAATGTTCATAGTATGTCACAGAAACCCATGTATAGTCAATACGTAGTTTCAAAAATTTGAAAGAGGGTTGTTATGTTATTATTATTGGTACAGATTACTTCACAACTATTGATTGGTTGTAGAAGAATATTATAAAGAAAACATTTAAATTCTTTCAGCTTATATATATATATAAATACTTGCTGGGCACTCAAATGCTCATCCTTGTTTAATTTAAATGTTTTCAGCTAAGTGTGAAGGACCAGAAGGCTCATGCCGAAACAAGGGAAAGGAAAAGCTAACCAAATAAGATTTGTGGTACTGTTTGTAATAGTTTTAGATTATGAAGACTATGATATTTAAATATCTAATATCATGTAATGATTGACTAAAGGTTACGTACTTGGGAGAAAGACTCTGATGTATATGTAAATTTGAGTTAAGTTTTATATTATTGTTATTATTATTAGTATTATTCCGCTCATAGAAATGGTATCGTGAAGTACCGAGTTCGGGTTTCAAGTATCCGGATTCAGGGACTTCACAGAATGGTATCAGAGCTATAGGGTTAGAAACCTTAGGTGGGTTAGACCTTAGGCTATAACCTTAGAACAGAGGGAAACGTTGAAAATATAAATAACTCATATAGAGTTTAAAAAGAGATGAATTGAATAAATTCATCGTCAAACAAAATAAAAGATAATTCATACAAAACTATTATTTGACTTTGTGTATTTAATATATGCCAATCAAAATAATTTATGTGTGTAGATGTCGGGTGGAAAAGGCTTGCTATATGCTTATAACATGAAGAAGAATCAAACCCATACACCTGAGCTGATATCGAAGCCAATAGCTTAAATAGAAGCTCACAATGAAAACGACTTGGATGAGGTGCTCATCATAGAAAATATAGTACCAGATCCGGAAATGGTGGAGCTGACAGATAGTGATTCAGACACTAAAGTTGAAGCCGAACAAGCATCAACAGAGGTACAGAATCTGAGGAACAAGGTTTCTTCTCTGGAAAGGCTATGAGAGATAGAAAAGCTATTAAATAGTCAACCGTGTCAGGCATTAATAGAAACAATGGAAGAACATGATAAGCTTAAAATCCAAATTGATCAGATAGGAGCCTCAATCAACATCTCGTGTGCAGCTCCGATAGATAAGGGAAAAAGAAAGGTAGAAAACTATGATTTAGGAAAACCTGATAAGAAGAAAGGGAAAAGAATTTGTTATCTTTGTGGATATGAGGGACACACTACTCTGTACTGTCCTGACTATAAACCAGGAGCATGTTTTGTCTGTGGAAACGAAGATCATCAGGCAAGAAGTTGTCCAAGAAAGAAGGCTTAGTAAATAGGTAGTATATGCTCTGTTGTGTAGGCATGTTTAACATAATATGTGTGCTTAGTATGTATGTGTAATGAAATATCCTCAACTTTTGTGTTGGTCAAGATTATAAATCCCGACTTTTGAAGTCACAATGGGATAGTTGATGTATAAAGCAATATGTGCTGTGATATATAAAGTATTTTGGAAATCAATGAATGATATAAATCAAAGTTGGAATTATGAAACACGTTTAATATGTTAAACTTATATGATAAGGTTTAGAATTTAAGTTAATTTATGGTTTTTACTTAACCAGATCATGCTGCCAAGACGTCAAACTCGAAACCAAAGGGCAGAAGAATCTGTCAACAACGTTGAAGGACAACAAGCAGACCCGATGCAGCAGTTTGCGAATATGGTAGCTCAAGCTATGCAACAAGGAATACCAGTCGCAGGAAACCAGCCGGATAATTACTTGGCAAATTTTAAAGACTTTAAGGCTGTAGGACCGCCAGAATTCAAAGGTACAACTGACCCTGTAGAAGCCCAAACTTGGGTTAAGGAAATTGAGAAGGCTTTTGTAATAGATAGGGTAGCTGAGGGGCAAAAGACCTCTTTTGCCACCTACATGATGAAGGGCGAGACAAATTTCTGGTGGGAAGCGAATCAGGTTAGGGCAGGAGCAGGTGTGGTAACATGGGATAGATTTAAGACTTTATTTTTCGAGAATTATTTTTCAGCTAGTATACAGGCTAGAATGGAGGTAAAATTTCTGGAGTTGAAGCAATGAGATATGACTGTGGCGGAATATGCCGCAAAATTCAATGAGTTAGCTAGGTTTGCTCCGCATCAAGTTGATACGGAGGCTAGAAAGGCGAGGAGATTTGAGCTGGGATTAAAACCTTGGCTCTATAACAAGGTGGCAGTGTTGCAGATCCCAACATTTGCAGCACTCATGGAGAAGGCGATAATTGCGGAAGAGGGAATTGAGGCTATGAGCCTCTACAATAAGGAGAAGAAGAACAAGGGCAAGGTCGAGGGAGCTAAGAAGTTGAGGACTAATAATGGAAGCAGGAGTGTTGATGGAAAGTGGAAGGGAAACTACTTTGGAAACGTGCAGGTGAAGCAAGAAGGAGTTAAGAAGCAAGCGATTCAGTGCAAAACGTGTGGAAAGAACTACTCCGGAGAATGTTTAAAAGGAAAATTTGTGTGTTATACGTGCGGGCAGGAGGGTCACATCTCTCCCAACTGCCCCAATCCTAGAATGAACAGTGGTTGTTTTATTTATGGATCATTGGAGCATAGGGTTAAGGATTGTCCGAACAGGAGGGTAGAGGCTGGTAGTGTGAATACTGGTAAGGGTAGTGGAACATTAGCAATCGCAAGACCGACATCATCGAACAAATCAACAAAGTCAACATCAAGGGTCTTTCACATGACGGTCCAAGACACGATGGCAGCTGGCAATATAATCCCAGGTAATATTCGAATAACTTTTATATATGATTTTCCTATATATAGTAAATTATTTTATAAAGAAATTTTGAGGAGGAATTGAGTTCTTTTAGAAATCAAATTTCCGTTTAATCAGAAAGACAAGCTTAATGTGATTAGTTAAAGATCAGTTCGATCAAAGTTAATCGAGATCTACTTGCGAAGATTATGTATGCTATGTACCCAGTTATGTATAGGTTTTAAAGCGGTGATTCTGGGGACAGAATCCTTATAAGGGAGGGTGAATATGACAACCCGATATTTTCTATATAAATAAATCAAACATTTTGCGTATAATTTTTTTTTATTTTAAGGATGAGGATTTGTTCAATATTATGTGTATATGTATTTATGTGGTAAATAAAAATATATTTATTACATGAATAATTACAAGTAAATTTATTTTAAAATTATTGATTATTATAAAGTATATTCTTATAATAATTAATTTTAAGATAGAAATGTTTTTATTAATTATTTTCCATGAATATATAATCATATATTATTTAAATAATATATGAAGTGATTTTTAGAATAATTATAATAATTATTTTATTATATAAATTTTAGTACAGATTATTAAATTAATTATTTTACCTTAATTATTAAGGTTAAATAGAAAGGATAAATCAGATATAGAATCTAAACCCTAATTTTGGATTATTGTCAAGGTATGAGAATAATAATATAATATTAATTATATTTTGATTTTTAGTGCTATGAATATGTACTGTATTTTTGTATTGATAATGGTTGGTCAATTACGGTGTATTATGACCAACCTTAGTAATAATGTTAAACCCTAATTAATTTTTAGAAAACCCTAATTAATATTTCTTAAATACAAATTTTTGAGAATGAGAAACCCTAATTTGAAATTAGAGTTTGAGATTGTTGGTGATTGTATTAATGTGATTAATTAACAAGTATTATGATTATAATTGTTAATTTTAGAAATCCTAAATTGTTAAACCCTAATTACTAAACTAGAACCCTAATTTAGTAATTGGAAACCCTAATTGTAATTTGGTAACCCTAATTACCAAAAGAATAAAACCTAATTGCTAAATTAGCAAAGTTAATTATAATTAGAGATATTAAACCCTAATGTTCCTGTGTAGTGTAATTAAAAAAATAATCATAATTATGAAACCCTTATTTTAAAAAAAATTTAGAAACTAAAATTTATTTAATTTTATTATTTTTGTACAAACCCTAATTGCTAAATCCTATTAATATTTTGTGCTAAACCTTAGGGTTAAACCCTAAGGGTTTGCATGATTACAATTTTGCCATTAAATTGGAAAAATCAAAAGACCAAAATGCCCTTTTTAGCATTAAAGAATCTAGCATGTAGGTTTTGACAAATTGGTGAAGTTGTTTACCAAACCAACAACTCCATTGACTGAAAATGGACAGCAATCAGCTTATTAATCAGCCATATACATTGCACATGTGGTCTATAAATAGATTTAAGGAGAGACAAAGTGTCATTTGTTCAATTATTTTTGTCCAACACTCAAACCTTTTCTCTCAAGCACCACACCTTCGAAAATTGCAAGCATTTCAGCCCCAAACACAGCCCCACGTTCAACATAAGCAAATCAGCAACATAGAATCAAAAATTTGCTCATAGAAAGGTATAAAACCTAACTTTAATTTCTGTCCAAATTCGGTGTTAGATGTTATGATTAAGTGTTATAATATATTATTTATGTTGTCTAATGATGATCTGGGTTGCTAGATTTTAGATCCATAACATCTAGAAGCTCGGATTTGAATATTTCAAGAATCTAGAAAATTTTCATTTTATGGCATGACCACAAATGTCAGACCGTGTAGATCTTAATATGTTTTGTGTTTTTGTTGTTTAAGTGTTGGATTTTGTAGTCTAGTATGTGATCTTTTATCTGGTACAAGAATCAAAGTTGGATCAGTTATAGATTGGAAGTTATGATCGGTCAAAACCCGTTGACCGGGCATGACCAAACAATTTCTGGGCAACCCAGAAGGTCATTTCCCGAGTCTGTCAACGTTTTCAATTGCTTTAATCTATCAGGTTTTGTACAATCTGTTGGTATTGTTGTTACTAGATTGTTTTATGTTGTATAAAATTCAGATCTATGCCTATATATTCTTTAATATATCATTAGAATCGTTGTAGTAGATGGTCAAAGTAGACCATTCGGTAACATTTTCAATTTTCTGGAATTTCCAGAAATTTTACGAACGAGTTTTCTGGCAAGAGTTGACCGATCAATATTTTGCTATGTGTTTGTTTTCATGGTGATGTTGTGTATTATATCTATAGTTCTACATGTGGGCGACATTATTGAAGTTTTAGATCACTAAAACATTAAATGATCTGCTTGTAATGTGAGCTCAAAAGTGCATACTCGAACTGTTCTTCATTTCTGGGTTTCCAGAAATGAAGAACAGCTTCTGACAGCTTGTTGGTTGGCTCAGATCTTCTTTGTTATGAGTTTTATGAACTTGTTTATGGTTGTATCTTGTAGTCTTACATTAGCACTATACGATCTGATCAACAAATTGCCCAGAAACACATTGGACACGAATTTAAGCTCGGTCAAAGTAGCTAACTCGATCGGGGACTTCACAGCGCGACCGCGCGAGAGGACGTCTGGTTTTGTCTGAACTTACTGCAAGTCTCGCGGCCGCGAGTCAGAAAAACTAGGGATGCGCGCGGCCGCGTGCGATGCTGATGCTGATGCTGAAATTTGTTTTATTTTTATTTCTCAACTTAATGATGTGTAATGGGGTATAAAACGATTCTGACGTGTGTCATAGGAGGACGACACTTTTATTACGTAACTTTTATAGTAAAAACTAGGGTTTACACCTTGGGAGAGATTCCAACGCAGGAGAAAGCCATAACGTCTATTTTTCTCTACTTCTTCTAGGAGATCGCTGTCATCGTGGATAGTAATTATTGTTTATGGGAATTCTTTGTGGATTCAATAGTTAATCATTGGTTTCTATTCAACGATTGAGTTTGATCTTTCTAACTTTCTTCCATTCATTTGTTTATTGATCATGTTTAGCCTTGATCCCATACTGGCTTTTGGTTCAGTCATGAACTAAACTCCATTATGGGATCCTAACGGATTTTAATATGTAATTTGGTTGCACATCAAAGTGTTAGATTTGTTTTGCATATCATTGGGTTATCTATCATGGTTGGTTTGTATGTATGAATGATTAATAATCTTCATGTTAGTATTTGTATGGAATTGGAAATGAACATTTGAATATGGATGAAATCATGATAGCATTCGAATATGGGGATTGCATATTTTGTGAAACAGATAGGAATATACTATTTTGCCATATGAGCTAGAATAAGGGTTGTGCTTAAAATCAATAGGATTACAATTGCGCATAGGAATATGGTAATTGTGATGGTATTGGTGATTACATAGATTCTAACATCTGTAGATGATATGTGAGTTGGTTATAGTGCATTAGAAAATGGTTATAACTCGCTTTTATGCCCTTGGCTATTATCTTGTGACATGTGAACACTTCTTGCATGCCATATGGTGATTGAATGTAATATTGAATGAAGTTAGGATCCCATTATTTCCACATTATATTTAGTCCATTTATACTCTTTTTTTAGTTGGTAATCATAATTAGTTTAAATCAACAATTAAGTCCATAGTCTTAGCATATAAATATAGTGAGTTAATTAATACATAGTAGTCTAGAATTAACACTTTCTCTGTGGGATCGATACTTTACTTACTCTGTATTACTTGTTGATCCGTGTATACTTGCATGAGTTAGAGCTCTTTTATAAGTACTATAAAAGAGGCAACAATAGCACCTTCTTGCAGTTTCTTCCTCATACGCATCAGCTTTAGGTCTGTAGCTTGAGCAGCTTTAACTTTATCGATTAAAGTCGGTTCTACTCGTATATTCGCTATCATCACATGGGTCCCTGGAGTCTTTAGCTCTATCTCCATCCTTTGTAAGTCATATAAAATGGGCCTTTGCGTTGATAATATTTCACTCATACCCGCATATGATCTTCTACTCAATGCATTAACTTCTATGTTCGCTTTTCCAGGATGGTATTGAATGGTATGATTGTAATCTTTCAACAACTCAAGCCATCGTCGTTGCCGCATGTTGAGTTCCTTTTGAGTGAAGAAATATTTGAGGCTTTTTTGATCCGTATAAATCTCTACCTTCTCTCCATACAAGTAATGCCTCCAAATCTTAAGCGCAAAAACGACTGCTGCCAACTCTAGATCATGAGTAAGATAATTCCTCTCATATTCTTTGAGTTGTCGTGAGGCATAGGCTATGAATTTCCCATGTTGAATGAGAACACATCCTAACCCTTTGCCTGAAGCATCACTGTAGATGACAAATCCCTCCGAGTCAGATTGTATTGTCAGAACAGGTGCTGAAATGAGTCTCCTTTTGAGTTCTTGAAAACTCTTCTCACATTCCTCGCTCCAACCAAATTTTGTATCTTTTCGAGTCAGCTGAGTTAATGGAGTAGCGATTCGAGAAAACCCTTCTACGAATCTCTGATAATAACCAGCTAAGCCGAGAAAACTACGTACTTCGGTCACTGATTTAGGTTGCTCCCAGCTTTGAATTGCTTCAATCTTTGCCGGGTCTAGGGGTGAGCATTCGGTTAATAACCGAACCGAATAAACATTTCGGTTATAACCGAAAATCGAAATTGCATTATTTTGAATATCCGAACAACTAACCGAAATACATGATAACCGAATAACTGAATAACCGAATAACAGAATTAATTATTTGGTTATTCGGTTAATAACCGAATTTACTAGATTTACAAATCTCTGCAATTCACTAGCTTGCAAGCTCAAAATCCACAAGATATATGATGAAATCATAAGAAATCCATACAACTCGCTAGCTTGCAAATGAATTAACAGAATAAAAAATATGCATAGGCCATAGGAATTAGGAAATCTATTCAAATTATTTTATTAATTAATTAAAATAACTAATAAAATAAAACCTGTTGTAAAGGGGATCCTTCCTCTTCTTTTTGCCCAAATCCTCAGGATCTTCCTTAAATTTCTTTTTATTTCAATATCTTCACCACAACCAAATAGATCAGAAAAGGGGATTAAACCAGATCAGAAAAGGGGGAGTTCGATATCTGGCCTCTGGATCAGAAAAGGGGGAGTTCGAGATCTGGACTATGCCTTCAGCGCCAGTACTACTACGCTGTTCGAGATCTGGCCTATGTGTTGGTGCTTTGATAATGAAGAGAGGAGATGTCATGTGCTGGGATAATGAAGAGAGGAGATGTCATGTGCTTTGATAATGAAGAGAGATGTCATGTGCTTCAGCAGCATAGTACTGGTACTTTGCCAACGAGATGTCATGTGCTGGTGCAGTGATGCTGCTACTCATTAATATAAGGCTTATCCGGTTAATTTCAGTAGCCAGGCTTATTCGGTTATTCGGTTAAACCGAATAACCCAAAAGTGAAACCCGTATAAAGTAACCGTAAACCGTAAATAATTTCGGATATAACCGAATTGTCAAAAATAACCGAATTATCAGAAAATTTTGGTTAATTTATTTCGGTTCGATTCAATATTTCATTTATATCCATTTTTTGCTCAGTCCTAGCCGGGTCAACAGATATCCCATGATTTGATATCACGTGCCCAAGGAATGCAACTTCCTCAAGCCAGAACTCGCATTTCTTCAACTTAGCATATAGCTTATTTTCACGAAGCTTTTGGAGTATCAGCCTCAAGTGTTTCTCATGATCTTCACGAATTTTGGAGTAAATGAGGATGTCATTAATAAAGATGACCACAAAGTGATCCAAATATTCCTTGAATACTCGGTTCATCATATCCATGAAGGCAGCAGGAGCATTAGTCAATCCAAAAGACATGACTAAGAATTCATAATGCCCGTACCGAGTTCTAAAAGTAATCTTTGGAATGTCATCAGTTTTAATCTTCAACTGATGATACGAAGATCAATCTTTAAAAAGAATTTGGTGCCTTGCAACTGGTCAAACAAGTCATCAATGTGAGGCAATGGGTACCTATTTTTGATGGTGATATGATTCAACTCCCGATAATCAATAAAAAGTCGCATACTTCCATCTTTCTTCTTTACAAATAGAATATGAGCACCCCAAGGAGACGTATTAGGACGAATGAAACCGATGTCTAACAATTCCTGCAATTGGGTCTTTAACTCCTGAAGTTCAATAGGAGCCATTCGATATGGGGCTTTGGAAATGGGTTTTGTACCGAGTTCAAGGTCGATAAAAAAATTCAATTTCACGCTCTAGGGGTAGGCCAGGAAGTTCTTCAGGGAATACGTCAGGAAATTTATTATCAATAGAAATATCTTTCAAATCTGACGTATTTTTGTTTAAATCTATGACATGAGCTAAGAAAGCTTGACATCCGTTTTTTAATAAATGAATAGCTTTATGGCTTGAGATGATCGTGATTGATTTTAATGGTTTAGTCACTTGAATTCGCATAATAGGTTGATTAGGAATATGAAAGCTAAAAACCTTACGAAAATAATCAATTTTAGCATGATGAGTAGTTAACTAATCAATCCCTATAATCACGTCAAATGAAAGTATTTTTAAAGAAATAAGATCGATAGGTAACGTACGATTACTGATTTGAATCAAACAAGACTTATAAACAGTGGATGTAATGAAGGTTTCTCCCAACAGAGTTTTAACCGATAAGTCAAAGTCTAATTTCTCCGGAGTCAAATTTAAACGTTGAGCGCAAGTAGGAGAAATAAAAGAATTGGTAGAACCGGTATAATATAAGGTATAGACTTCACTAGAGTTTATAATAAGCTTACCCGTGATGACCTCGTTCGGATTCCTTTTTTTCTAGGAGGTTACGACAAACGGTCTCCCTTGAACTATCGGCTTTGACTTTTTTGGGATGACCTTTGGTGCCTCCATCCCAGCTGGACTTGTCTTTGGTGCATGACAAAATCAGGCTAGGTGACTTTCTCTTCCATAGTTATAACACGCTTTGGACTGCATCGCGCAGTTTGGACAGATATGTCCCTCCCCTCCGCATTTAAAGCATATGATAGGTGGTCGTTCTCCTTCCTTAACAACGGGTGCTGGTGTTGACGTCTTTCCATCATTGTTGAATCTCTTTTTCTTGAAATGTCCATTTTTACTGTCTTGGCCATGATTACTGATGAGTGAGTTTTATACACATGAATTGGATACATTCGGGCTTAATTTATTGTTGTTCTCAAGTCTTTTAAGATGTTTTTATGTGTTTGTATCTATTCAAGCATGTTTTAAATTGTTTTGTAGGATTTGGGACAAAATTCACATGGATCGACGTTTGGGGTGGCTAGATTCACATTTTTGGCTTGCCATTTACACAACAGTCACTTTAGAGCCAATTTGACTATAGTTTCGGACCTTATTTCAAAACTTTTAAAGAAAGAAGTTGTAGATCTACTTTTCCACTTTCCGGAACATCTTGAATCATCGAAATCGGAGTTCGGACGAGGAAGTTATGGCCATTTTCCCAAAGGACGTCGGAGCAGAAAATGTCAGAACGTGTAATAGTGCCGGGGCGCTAATTTTAAGCCTATTTGCAGCATCGGGGTGCTATAAGGCAGATTCTCATGTGAATAGTGCTGGGGTGCTGGGGAAGAGGTTGGGTGCGGCTTGGACGCGTTTTGGGCGAATTTTGACACCTTTTTGACTCCAAATTGGATTGGGTTTGTTCCCAAGCTAAAAATTGGACTTGTAACCTATAAATACATGATGTATGACATAAAATAAAGAGATATTACATAGATTAGACTAGATTAAACACTCCTTTAGATTAGAACATAGCCCTAGTTCTTATTAGTTTTGGAGATTGAAACAACTTGGAGACCATTGAAGATTCAAAGCAGGAGCAAGATGGAGCATCAAATTTGTTGACAATAGATTCTATTCTCTTCTCTTATCATAGTTTTATCTTTTAATATCTATTCAATTGTGGATTCTTGGTTTTAATTCATTAATTATGAACTAACTCTTTCATTAAGATTTTAATTGAGCTTTTTATGATTATGAATTGATTATTTGATTTATTCTAATTATTTGTGTCAAAGTGAGTTGTTTATATTGCTTTGTGCTTATTGATTAATTATCTGATCAGTAATTACCTTGTTACTCTAGAAGGAATTGAGAAAGGAATTCTAGGGTTAGAACTGGGCATGATATCATGTGACTTAGTTATTTGCACAGTGAATAATTAGGTTCGTGAATAGAATGAGAATATCTATTTGCCTCATGTAACACATAAGGAATTGAGATTGTAACGAGTTTAATTCAATTGTTTTGCATAGAGATGTAGCAAAATTAATCTAGGTTAAATAGAAGGCAATTGATCACTCGAGAGAGGGCTTTTGACATTTGAGAATTTCTGTTAACAATTCAGTAGACATAATAATTGGGATAATCGAATAATTGGTTTATAGTTCATAATTGGGGATATTGGAGTCTTAGCCTTTATTTATTTGAATTCATTTATAAAGTAACCTAGTTTTAATTGATTAATTTAGTTTTATTAATTAGAAAAACCACAATTTGAGATTGTTTAAATAAAATTAGTTTGGTTAAGAATTAGTACTTGGTGATTTTTATTAAATAATTCCTCGTGGGAACGATACTCTACTTTCACTTTATTACTTTTGACCGTGTATACTTGCACATATTCATTGATTGCGAAATCGATCAACAAATTTTTGGTGCCGTTGCCGGGGAATTAATTTAATAATTATTTTCCAATATTAATTTTAATCAATTTAGTCTTAATTTAAACATTTTTTTTATTTTTTTATTTTTAATTCTCTTCCTATATTTCTCTCTTTTTAGGAACCATGGATTACTTTGCGTATTAATGGCCATACACGAACGTGACTCATCCAAGGGAAGTGGAGATTGACAGACTTGAGAAACTTTCTGCATTGTCAGCACAAATGGATACACTTTCGAAGATGGTCAACGCTTTTGGAGCTCAACGTCGTCAAAGTGTGGCGGTTACTTGTGATTATTGTCCTGGAAATCATATGAGTCATCAATGCACCATCAGTTTCGAGCCGGTACAATATAGGGGCGATTATCCCAACAGTTATGTCTATCCCAACAACTTTCATCAGAATTGGGGTTATCACTCGAATTTTTCATGGAGTAACAATCAAGATAAATTTTATTCTCCAAGTCCAACATACCCACCGAATTTTTCGTGCCCACCTCCACTACAACAGGAAGAACATTCAAATTGGGAGGAAGCCTTGGAAAAATTTATTACAGCTTTTGAAAAAGAGTACGAGGAACAAGAAAAAAGATTTAATCAAATAGAGCTGAATATACAAATCCAAGGTGAGTCAATAAAGAATCTAGAAAATCAATTGGGGCAGATAGCACATGCGTTGAACAACTGTCCTAAAAACACTTGGCTCTATGACATGGATAATGAGACTGATGATGAGCCCGATGGTGAGCCCGAGCCAAATCTACAACTGGATGAGCCACGAGATGAAAAAGAGGAGACAAGTGGGGATAATGACAACAAGGTCGGTGAAGAACTAATTGTGAGAACCAATGATGATGAGCCAATGTTATTTATGCGTCAAGTGCCTTCTCCTCCACAGTTCAAGAGTCCGGTTAGATTTGCAAAACCTTGTCCGCTAGGTAGTCATGTCGTCGGCAATACTCCTTGTGACGTAAAAGGGAGTACAACTTCGAAGACATGGTTCAATGAGTTGGAGAAGATAGAGGAAGAGATTATTGTGTCTGAAAAGCCTCAATGCCAGAATCTATTCACAGAAACAATGGAAAAAACATCTAGATGTTGGACGTTCTTGAATGTGATCTTATCTAAAGAAAACATGCTATGTGACTTTAATACAATGGCTATCGTAAATGGGAACCTACCAAAATCTATATTATTTCCGATGGATGGAGGGTTCCTCAACTTTCAAAGAGGAATTGGATAGCATTGACCAGACAAAGTCAAGCTGAGACTATAAAACAAGCGCTTATTGGGAGGCAACCCAAGTTTAATTTTTATTTTTAGTTTTTATTAAGTTTTATATTAGTAGTTTTGAATTTGCATTTATTTAGGATTTAATAAAATTGCTTCTATCATGGTTTTACAGGTTATTCAAGTCAAATTCAAGTGTGGTGCCCAATTTTTTCCATGTGCTTAGCCTATTCTCCAAACTTAGCGGGCAAGGAGGAAGATTGCTATATTTTCAGGGAAGTCCTCAGCTTTAATTTTTTCTATTTCAGTCATTGAGGACAATGTCTAGTTTAAGTTTGGGGGCATTTTAGTGTCGCATTGCATATAGTTAGTTATTTACATTGTAGTTCGTTATGTTTTCGGGTTATTTACATTTAATTTTTGCATTCAGTTTTTTGTTTAAATTTATTTTTAAAAAAAAATCACAAAAATAGTAGTTAGTTTACTATGTTTGTTGCGGTTAGTTTATATTTGCATGATTCCAACTGTTAGATAGTAAAAGTCTATTTTGTCCAATGATGAGACTGGAGTTAAGTAGATACGTATAGTATTGAATATTCAGGCTTTGATGTAATTTCTTGTTATGAATTGAATCTTTTCCTTTTTGAAACTGATATAATTAAGGTTAGCACGTTAATAACAGCTATGTTGACTGTTTAAGTTTAAATTGATAAATAATGGATTTCTTAAGGATAATACTAGTGTGAAGGAATGAAAGATATGAATAGGCAGAGATGGCTAAATTTTGATAAAAACTTAAGTTTGGGGGGAAATTTGGGGTATATAAGCTTCACTAAAAAAAAGAGAAAAGAAAAAGAGAAAGAAATTTTTTTTACCGTGGCTAGTTTTGTTTCAGGGCCTTTTTTACTTGAGTAAGTAAGCCCGAAGGGGTATCTTAAAACCTAGCGCCCTAAGGTCTTATATGGTCTGGGAGTCGTTGATCGAAAGCTCGCTAAGGGGTGACACTGTTAGCCTAATGGAATGAGACATTGCACAATCATGATTAAAAAAAAAGTAAAAAAAAAATAATAAAACGGAAAAAGAGCAAAAAGCCCCCGTAATGAAAAGTAAAGCATAAGTATCCCGGATTGGACTCTTGAACTTGATGGATGTTTGACTTTAGTTGGATCTAGCTTGTTCGTGAATTTTGTGAGTTTTCATTGTATGATGCCTTTAAAGAGATCTATTATGTGTTAAATTTTATTTAATATCAGTTAACATTGTTGTGGAGCACACACGCATTATATCAGTGATAACAGTCTAAGATTTTATGATTGATTGGGAAATTACTGATTTGTTTTAATATGATGTATTATCATGTTTACTTGATTTCTCTAAGGCCGGTTGAATAGACTTGTTTCTGTCATTACTGTTGGAGTCGTAGGCATATAGATTAGTTTCATTACATTGTATTGCATAACATTTTTGTGTTTTTGCTTGAGGACAAGCAAAAGTTTAAGTTTGGGGGTATTTGATGAGTGAGTTTTATACACATGAATTGGATACACTCGGGCTTAATTTATTGTTGTTCTCAAGTCTTTTAGGATGTTTTTATGTGTTTGTGTCTATTCAAACATGTTTTATATTTTTTTGTAGGATTTGGGACAAAATTTACTTGGATCGACGTTTGGGGTGGCTAGATTCACGTTTTCGGCTTGTCATTTATATAGCAGTCACTTCAGAGCCAATTTGACTATAGTTCTGGACCTTATTTCGAAACTCTTAAAGAATGAAAGTTGTAGATCTACTTTTCATCTTTTCGGAACATCTTTAATCATCGAAATCGGAGTTCGGACGAAGAAGTTATGGCCATTTTTCCAAAGGACATGAGAGTAGAAAATGTCAGAACTTGTAACAGTGCCGGGGGCGCTAATTTTAAGCCTATTTGCAGCTCCGGGGCGCTATAAGGCAGATTCCCAGCGTCGTGAATAGTGTTGGGGCACTGGGAAAGAGGTTGGGTGCGGCCTGGACGCGTTTTGGGCGAATTTTGACACCTTTTTGACTCCAAATTGGATTGGGTTTGTTCCTAAGCTAAAAATTGGACTTGTAACCTATAAATACATGATGTAAGGCATAAAATAAAGAGAGATTACATAGATTAGACTAGATTAAACACTCCTTTAGATTAGAACATAACCCTAGTTCTTATTAGTTTTGGAGATTGAAACAACTTGGAGACCATTGAAGATTCAAAGCAGGAGCAAGAGGGGAGCATCAAATTTGCTGACAACAGATTCTATTCTCTTCTCTTATCATAGTTTTATCTTTTAATATCTATTCAATTGTGGATTTTTGGTTTTAATTCATTAATTATGAACTAACTCTTTCATTAAGATTTCAATTGAACTTTTTATGATTATGAATTGATTATTTGATTTATTCTAATTATTTGTGTCAAAGTGAGTTGTTTATATTGCTTTGTGCTTATTGATTAATTATCTGATCAGTAATTACCTTGTTACTCTAGAAGGAATTGAGAAAGGAATTCTTGGGTTAGAACTGGGCATGATATCATGTGACTTAGTTATTTGCACAATGAATAATTAGGTTTGTGAATAGAATGAGAATATCTATTTGCCGCATGTAACACATAAGGAATTGGGATTGTTACGAGTTTAATTCAATTTTTTTTGCATAGAGATATAGCAAAATTAATCTGGGTTAAATAGAAGGCAATTGATCACTCGAGAGAGGGATTTTGGCATTTGAGAATTCCTGTTAACAATTTAGTAGACATAATAATTGGGATAATTGGATAATTGGTTTATAGTACATAATTGGGGATATTAGAGTCTTAGCCTTTATTTATTTGAATTCATTTATAAAGTAACCTAGTTTTAATTGATTAATTTAGTTTTATTAATTAGAAAAATTACGATTTGAGATTGTTTAAATAAAATTAGTTTGGTTAAGAATTAGTACTTGGTGATTTTTATTAAATAATTCCTCGTGGGAACGATACTCTACTTTCACTTTATTACTTGTTGACTGTGTATACTTGCACGTATTCATTGATTGCGAAATCGATCAACAATTACCACCGAAGTGGTTACCATTTCTGGCATTTGATTCCCTTCACGTTTGTTGTAACCGCTTCGATGATTGCTACCACTGGCATTATCATTTTGTTGGCTGCTTTCTCTTGGTTGAGTTGACTTGTTATCGCGCTCCAATAACTGAGCCCTATTAACAACATCTGAATACAAACACAGTTTATGAAAAATTAGATATTAACGTATCTCGGGTTTCAAACCTCTTAGAAACATCTGCGTCATTCTCTCCTCATTGTCAACCAAGTGAGACACAAACTGGGACAACTCGGCAAACTTAGCTTCGTACTGCGACACAGTCATATTATTTTGCTCCAACTTGATGAACTCTACCTCTTTCATGTGACAAATACTTTTGGAAAAGTACTTGTCGTTGAATAGTTCTTGGAACTTCTCCCAAGACATCTTCAGTGCGGCAGGTTGAGTACGCTTTACCGATTCCCACCAGTAATATGCCTCTCCTCGCAACATAAAGGTGGAAAATAGAACCTTTTACTCCTCGAAGCATCCCAAAACATCAAATATCTTGGTGATCTTCTTTATCCACGCTTCCGCCTTAAGTTATTTCGGCTCTCCAATAAACTCCGGTGGTCCCAACTCCTTGAACTGTTTAACCGTCTGAGAGTTTCTAGTGTTTCCACCTATATTTTGGACAGGAGCCGCTTTCGCCTGATGTTGCATGAATTGCATAAAGCCTCTGAACATTCCATCGTTCATCATTTGGTCAGTGTTGTTGTTTGCATGAGGATTATCGCCTTCCTGATGCACATTATCCTGATTATTGATCTGTGGAGACTGAACGGATTCCTGTGCTCCATTGCTATTCTCAACATTCTCAGATGTCATTTTCAAATACTGCCACAAAACAAGGGTTAATAGACATGTCCCATATTATCCCTATACTCTGACTGACCAAAGAAATACCAAATAAACTTAGGTAGGTCATACTAACGAAGGAATTCCCTGTCTCTCCCCTCCTAGTTCTTGTCTCACATCTCAGCCAGGGATCATATCCCTAAGCTTTGATACCAACTGTGACGCCCCCAAAACAAGTATACATCACCCATATTGGGTCACCAAATACATGGTACAAAATTTAAATACAACTTAATTATACAACAGTCGTGTAAAATACGACAAAATATAATCTAAGAGTTTTTAATAAGAATATTGTCATCTAGATAATATACAAACTCAATGGAATCCTCATTACATTTTGTTAGGAATAAGTATGTGAATGTTATTCCTATTTAAATATGATTTGATTATGTTATATATATATATATATATATATATTAATGAATAATATGCAAGTATGCTTGCATTAAGAAAAGCTGTAAAGTTCTTTGATAGATAATAAGAAATATGTGTACAAGGACTTAGAATGAATTGATCAAATATGTTAGGTTGATCCTACATAAGAAAGACAGCTTTGTAAAGTCCTTAAAAAGAAAAGATGTACAAGGACTATAAAGATAGAAAGATCAGGCTTGTTAGGTTGATCGTATGATGTAACAGATAGGCTAGTCTGATCGTTGAGCACTGCACCAGAAGTCGAAGTCTGCCAGGTGAGTCAAGGTTAACTCGAGAGCTATCGAGGCATAATAGGAGTATGCAAGATAGTAGATCTCAGAGTTCGTAGACTGCCAGGGGAAATGAAGAAGGATCGTAGTGTATCGAGTAGAGCTTCCTCGGGATCGTAGTGTGCTGAGGAAGTTATGTTCAGAATTGTAGAGACAGCCTGCCTACGAAAACACCGATCATCTGTCAAAGCCAAGACAGAAACGTAGACTACACTTAGAGTCATAGAGTTTACTGATGCCAAAGCCAAGTCAAGGATCGTAGATCACACTCTGAGTTCGTAGAGCCTATGGATTACATGCAGAGATCGTAGTCAAGAAAGATCAGATGAAAACAACAAGCACAAGGCATAAATCATAGTGTCAAGATCTGATCTCGGGATCGTAGTGTCTGAATAAGCCGAAGCTGAATCGTAGAGTGCATAACTATGACCTAAGAAGAAGTGCTCATAATGCCAAGGATGAATCGTAGAGCATATACGGTTCTCAACAAATGAGCACTCCCAAAATATCCAAAGGAACGAAGCCTCTGGTTTAAGCTGCAAGATACATCCAAGGAAACCAAAGAGCACTCAACGAATGGCATGTAGGCTAATAGAAGATCTAAGCACCAACCCAATCAGCATCAAGATTGAGTTGTAAGGCCATTCGTAATGAAGTCTTCCACAAGGAGATCCAAAGAAGACTTCAGAAGCTGACTAAGGAAAGTCAGCTAATGCAATAGCTATCAAGTGAACAGAAGGCAACGATCTTGGAGGCAACCAAGATCGTAGTTGTAAGACCCCAATTTTTATAAATAAAGATGAATTTTCTATAAATATCATTTTTGAATATTATAGAGTAAATTTGATATAATGTTATAGTTGTGGGTAATATTTATAAATTTTGCAAAGTAAGCAAGTTGTTATAAAATGTTCGTTTGGTCGGGGAATATTCTTTTTGTTGGGGAATATTCGTACGACGGCACAATCATCGGTGGACCCCACAACGGAATTATTGTCGGATTGAGAAAACGACAAAAATACTTTTTGAAAATAACGGCAGATGTGTTACTGTTAAAACTGTTGAACTACCCGGTAGTAAAAGTACAGTAATAAGCGTGGTTGCATAATAACACACAGTATTGATTATTGATGCTTACGTGAGAAGTCACTCAGCTATACTCAATTATTGCTACAGTAATTGCTGCATCATATCTCTTATATTATTGATTCAATTATTGTCACAGTATAATCTGTATAATATGTTATATTATTAAATCAATAATTGAGACGACAAGTTATAAATGATTAATAATTGTTGAAAGATTAAATATGTGTTAATTAAAAATAAAATAATTTGTGGTAATATTTATTCAATCCCTGATGTATATAAAGAGTCTATTATGAGACGTTTGTAGTAAGTTTGGTTATTTTATGGGGGGCCCATATGTCATCATCTAAGAGTCTCTTCGTCAATAGTAATTACCTTCGTCAATAGTAATTACCTTTGTCAATAGTAATTATCTTCGTCAATAGTAATTACCTTCGTCAATAGTAATTACCTTCTTCAATAGTAATTACCTTCGTCAATAGTAACTATATTTACCAGACGTCAAACCACTTGACGTTTCATATTATAAGCGTTGAACCAATTGTCGTTTCACATTACAGACGTCAAACCACTTTTCTTTTCACATCATCAGTCGTCAAGCCACTTGCCTTTTCACATTTCAAGTGCTAAGCTAGAAATCTTCTATAAATAGAGGCCTAGTGCTTCATTATTTTTCACGAATTTATTCAAGCTATAAAGAGAAAAAGTATAGAGAGAATAAGAGAGAAAGAAGAAGAGTATCCTGTTACTACAGTACTGCAGTATTCAATCTACTACTAATGTAAGGGGTGTTATTATTTCTTATTCATGAAGAGAACTGTTGTTATTCCATTGCTTATTATTCTGTTGGAATAACCTGTATACGCGGTTTACCATATACTTGGTGACATTATTCTATTATTCTGTTGGAACATCCCGTTTGTGTGTTTTACACCGGACCTGGTTCCGTCTTTATTATTATTCTGTTGGAACATCCTGTCTGTGTGTTTTACACCGGACCCGGTTCCGTCTTTATTATTATTCTGTTGGAACATCATGTCTGTGTGTTTTACATCGGACCTGGTTCCGTCTTTATTATTCTGTTGGAACATCCAGTCGGTGCAAATTTTGCCTAACCTGGTTCCGTTATTATTATTCTGTTGGAATAACCTGTCTATGCGAAGTACCGCATGCATAATGATTTCTTTTGTTATTCCATTCTTTATTATACTCAGTTGGATAAAGTTTTAACTTCTATACTCCATGAAATTAGTAAAATATCCTTGATATTTGCGCTTAATCCAGAATCTTTTCATGGAAATATTCTTCTGATCATTCTTGAATTTTACTCTATAAAGCAGTATCATGTTGACAATTTGGACATTATTAGTTCCTGAATAAATTAATTCTTGAACTTGTTTTATTGAATTCTTATATCATTGTCATCATCCTCATGTTTATATTATGTTGAAAGTCATCTGTGGCCTGTAGTGCATAGATGGACTTGGTATGATTATGACCAGGGATTATTCGGTGTAATCATGACCATAATATTACAAATGATGTGGTAAAAGTTATCATTGGGCCGTAGTGCATTGATGGACAGTTGTTAGCATGATCATGACCATTAATGAATACACGAATGTCCTTGGCTGTAGTGCATGGATAATTTGTGGTCGTGATACTAAAGAATATTTTTGGCCGTAGTGCATGGGTGATTCGATGATGTGGATTATTTATTGAGCTGAGTACCAGCGATAAAAGTCATGAAAAACCTTTTAAATCATAAAAGATAGTAGATTTTATTCTCTACTTGACTCTTTTAATGGATTTCTTGTTCCGCTGCAGTTAAACTTGATGTTGTTATATTTTATCAGTTTAACACCGTTGAAGGCTAACGATAATTTATTCTGCATTATCTTAGTCATAATATTTCTTACTGGGCTAGTTGAGCTCACCCTTTCTTTCACTGTTCTCTTCAGGAAATGAGAACATAGCAGGGACTAGTCGGGAAATGGAGTGACGGTCCAGAGGATAACATTAGTAGTCCTCACTATTCTATGAAATAGTGTGTTAATAATTGTAATGAGGACTCCTTTTGAGTTTGTATAATCTCTAGTAGACAATAATTGTATTCAAACTTACAGTTATGTTTTGTCATATTGTACACGACAGTTGTATTAGTAAGTTGTATTTGAATTTTGTACCTTGTATCTGACGACCCAAGATGGGTGATGTATACCTAATTTTGGGGGCGTCACAGTAGTGTTTGCTAAACAAAGAAGGAACTGATGGAAGGTGAACCGAGATACTGGCCAGCCTCTGAAGAGCAAGGCTAAAGTGATTAAGTGCAGGGTCAGTTCATTAATGATAAGTGAACGGGAGATCAAAAGGAGAAAGCAAGCTGGACGCGCCACAAATCTGAAGTGTCTTTATATTCAGAAGGGGACCAGAGCATGGAATTAGTCCATCAGTCCCAGAGAACAGTCAAAGCAAACAGAAGTATTGAAGCACTGCACAAAATAAGGAAGAGGTGTTCTACAGTGAAGATCCAAGCAACACTCTTCAGGATCGTATTCTTAACTCTACTAGTCAACGAGCAACACTCAACAAGACACTACGATCAGGTCCTTGAAGACGTGCATCAGAATCGTGGAGTTCGAATAGCTGAAGACTGAAGCATTGGCAACGGTTCAATCTGAAGGGTAATATTCGGACAAGTGCTTATTGAGAGCATCGATACAAAAGGACAACTTCTGATCAAGAAATCAGAAGAAATAAAGTCTTCAACTTGCCCAAGGAAGTAAAGTGATACATCTGACAGGGTAGGTGAAACAGTAGACTACAGCGTCAAAAAAAGTATGACAAGTCACATCAAGCAGTCTACCTCAAGCAACTCGAGATCTGTGAAGAGATTTGAATAGCCTTCAACGGCTACTTTCCAACGGAAGGATTGGGAATGAGTATAAATAAGGAAGAGCTTCAAAGATCAAAGGTTGCTAGAGTTGTCAGTTTTGGAGAGAAGGTGGACTGATCTAACCATGCGATAGTGAGTCCTAAGGCTCACTCTACGATCCACCAAGAACACTCAGAAGTCAGATCAAAAAAGAAGTAGAAGTGTGAGTTCTACTATGTAGAAGTGAGAGTTCTACTACATGAAGAGTGTTCTGAACTGCCGAGAGAAAGGAGAGCATCATGCCATCTGGATGTCCATCATGGGAAGACTCTAAGTATAATAGAGAAGAGCCTACGGTCATCTTAGCAAGTCCATCATGAGAAGGCATCGAGTAGCAAGAAGGGAGATCACAAAAGCCATCTTGGTGTTAAGCATGAGACAACTTCTAAGTACCTAACAGAAGTGCTTACAGTCATCTTAGAAGCCTCTCATGTGCAGCCATCAAGTACCAAGGAGAATGATATTCAAGGCAGTTCATCAAGGGGTCATCCGGAGAAGTTGAGCAACCTAAGAAGCTGAGCATCATGCAATACTTAGCTGCACTTCAAGGATGATCAAGTCAAGCTGCTAAGTATGGAAGATGTTCAGAACATGAAGACATCTTAGCAGCTCAGCACCAACTCCAACAACAACAAACAAATAACTCAACAAAGCTAGGGCCAGAAGGGTCCTTGTCCAAAGGGACTAAATGAAGCAGGGCTTGAGGGGTCCTTGTCCGGAGGGACTAAGCGAAGTTCCAATCCTGTTGGGCTTGAAGAGTTCCTAGGGAACTAGAGGAGTCCCAAGGCTGCTGGCCTTGAAGAGTTCTTAGTGAACTGAAGTTCCAAGGCTGCTGGCCTTGAAGGAATCTTAGTGATTCAGGGTGCTGCCCTTCCTTAGTGAAAATCCTGCTAGTTGAAAGTAGAAGAGTGGATTAGGAGCTTGAGTCTCTGAACCACTTAAAATCCCTTATGTCTTTTACATTATGTACTATAACTGCTATAAATGCTATGTATGTTTTAACTTCTTACAACTAAACTTACTCTACGAACAATGTATGTATGATTATGGATATATCAATGAAGGAGATCTTTTACTTATTCCGCTGTGCTTGAAAAGATTCTTATGTTTGTCATATGTTAATTATGAACAAAATAATATAAACCAGAAAAGTCTTTGAAATAAAAAGGATCTATTCAACCCCCCCCCCTTCTAGATCTATTTTGCCTTCTGGGAACTAACAATTGGTATCAAAGCAGGTTCTCATGCTATATTCAAAAGCTAATCGCTTTGAGTATGATCCAAGGCATTAACATTGTTCTAAACTTAGTTTAGTAGTAAGTAACTTGTTATATGCAGATGAGCTCACATGTTGGAAATATTGTGTATAGGTTAAATGTGTATATACACCTGAAGCTGCTCAGATTGATCCATGGTCTCTATTGATACATCAACAAGACCAATCCAAGCCTGCAGTTAGTCTTGTATTCCTAAGACCAGACGAGAACACTCAAGAGACGTCAATGTCAAAGAGTCAAGCACCCTCCAGTCTGAAAGATGAAGAAGCCATACATGCTAAGAAATGATTATCGAGAGAAGAAAGAAGATCTTCTCAAAATTATGTCTGGCCGACCAACAGCTGGGTGCAAACTCTGTCAGCTAAAGGATGTCAAAGATCTTAATGCTGAGATTCTCTTGGCCTATATCTTCAAGACCACTACTGATTGATTAAAGGTCAGAAAGAGCAATAAGTTGTCAGGAGAAAAAGTAAAGCCATGCTCATTAATACCTAAACTCAGTATATCCATGATAAATGACTGTTTAGTAACTGACAGTAAAAAGGTACGGTTCCTCACTATTATAAATACATACATCATAATTGCATCTCCTTGTGATATATAACAGGATTCTATCAAGAAGTCATAATCTACCTAAAAAGGTGAAGAGAAAAAGTAACCCGAGGATGGAAACTCAAATAACTATAAACTTTCTCTCCATCCAAGTTTTAGTTTGAAGATGACATCTTGAAGGAAATCTGAAATAGGTCATAAGAACATCACCGGCCTAATAAACTTTATGTGAAGTAACTGTTGCCGGTGGGTTAGTATGTATGTACAAACCTATGTTCTAAGTGTTTGACAACTCACAGAGTATGATCAGTTCTACAAAAGGATCTGGCTGATCTATAGAAACTGATCACCTCCATGGATCAGCTAGATACTCATAAATCGTAGAGTTGATTCCTACTCTGAACACTTAAACACTGTGAACAGAATCCAGTAAATGATGAAACCATCATAGATAAAGAGTGTGTTATTAGATGCCAAATCCCACACACACTCACCATCATGCATCTCAAAATGTATTATCATAAGATAGTTGCATGCATGAATATGTCTGTTGGTGATAAATATGATGATTATACAAATAAGAGGAACAGGGGTTTATAAAACTAACCTAGCAAGACCCATTTGACTATGGGTAGTAAAAATAGAAACATATTTAAACCTGCAGGTACTTGGTCAGTCTGACCACATTAAGGAATGCTGAAGCAGAAGACTTCATTCAAGAAGACTCAACCAGCAGAAGGCTAAGGACTGTTCAGAAATGAGTCTGATAAAGTTCTTATATGTCCAAGCATGTCCTTGAAGACCCTCTGAGCTAACCAAAATGGAGCTCACATGGCTGCAAATCTGTATATGGGAGCATGCCATGCAACAGAAGATAAAGAGGATTCTATATGCTTATATCAAGAATGACATGCTTTATGAAAAGGATCCTCAAGGGAAGCTCACAACAGAAGATCATTGAGCTTAAGACAAAAGGAGTTCATTAAGAAGCAGAACTTCTAAATCTCAGGACTGTAAAACCCCAACTTTTTGAATAAAGATTAAATTTTCTCGAAATATATTTTTGAATATTATGGTGTGGATTTGATATAATGTTATAGTTGTGGGTCATATTTATAAATTTTGCAAAGTACGCAAGTTGTTATATAATATTCGATTGGTTGGGGAATATTCGTTTTAACAGGGAATATCCGTATAACGACACAATCATTGGTGGACCCCCACAACGGAATTATTGTCGGATTGAGAAAACGACAAAAATACTTTATAAAAATAACGGCGGAAGTTTTACCGTTAACTGTTGAACTACTCGGTAGTAAAAGTACAGTAATACGCATGGTTGCATAGTAGCACACGGTATTGATTATTGATGCTTACGTGAGAAGTCACTCAATTATACTCAATTATTTCTACAGTAATTGTTGCATCATATCTCTCATATTATTGATTCGATTATTGTCATAGTATCATCTGCATAATATGTTATTTTATTAAATCAATAATTGAGACGACAAAGTTATTCATATTATTAAATTATAATATTTACAATGTCTAGAAGCTCTGTCAAGGAGAGGTTTGGTCACCTAATTGCGCGCTAATAGGGAGAAATCCTTATTGGAAAGCCCCCTCTTTTCTGGGAACGACCTGGTTGATAAATATTATGAGTTATAATATTAATGATGAATGTTATTAAAATTGAAGTTATGTTCGGAGTTGAATTTGGAGACGCGGACGTGATATTTGAGTCCGGAATGATGAAATTAGTAAAAATAGTCTACAAACATAAAAATTTCCAGAATTCACTATTTGGTCCAAAAGTCAACAATTGACTTTTTTGGGAAAAGTCAAACTACGAAATTTCAAAATTTATATTTTCATAAAAATGGTTTCATTGTATTGGAATTATTTGTGTTAGTGAAAATCGACAATTATTTCGATAATAATTGATGTCTGGAGGTTATATTGACCAATCGGGTATTTAACCGGATAAATGAGCAATTGATTGCTATTATTTCACATGATTATAAATATTTATTCACATGTGTATACTATTGTTTCACATTCTTGTTACTATTAGGGGAATTGGTGCAAGATTGATAATACTTACATGACTAAGTTAAAAATGGAGGTATAGATGGAGGTACTATACTGTAATTCGTATTTTCACATGTCCAGAACTATTGATTCACATAATTACTATTGAATCACATTATTTACTATTAGGGGAGGTGGTGCAAGTTTGATAATACTTCCATGACTAAATTAAAGATAAAGGAAAAGTTGGAGGTATTGTATTGAAATTTTTTGAGCCCCAAAACGTGCAATTATCGAAAATATATTTTTCTATAAATAGAAACTCATTCTTCCTTCATTTCTCACCAATTCACAAAAGCTTTAGATCGATTATTGTAGAGAGAAATTATAGAAAGAAGAAGAGAAGTCTGCTACCTCACTATTCCAGTATCCAATTTTTCTAAAGGTAGGGAGTATTATTTCTTTCTTATCTATGAAGAGAACTTCTGTTATTCCATTCTTTATTATTCTGTTGGAATAACCTGTATACGCGGGCTACCCTATACTTGGTGAAATTCTTCCATTGTTCCATTCTTTATCATTCTGTTGGAACATCCTGTCTGTGCGTTCTACGCCGGACCTGGTTCTGTCTTTATTATTCTGTTGGAATATCCCGTCTGTGCGTTTTACGCCAGACCTGATTCCGTCTTTATTATTCTGTTGGAATATCCTGTCTGTGCGTTCTACGCCAGACCTGATTCAGTCTTTATTATTTTGTTGGAATATCCTGTCTGTGCGTTTTATGCCGAACCTGATTCCGTCTTTATTATTCTATTGGAATATCCTGTCTGTGCATTTTACGCCGGACCTGATTCCATTATTTATTATTCTGTTAGAAAAACCTTCCTGTGTGGTCTATTGTATGCCTGGTGATTTCTTTTGTTATTCCATTCCTTATTATACTTCGTTGGTTAAAGATTTGACTTCTATACTCCATGAAATCAGTGGAATATCCTTGATATTTGCGCTTCATCCAGTATCTTTTCATGGAAATATTCTTCTGAGCATTGTTGAATTTTACTCTACAAAGAAGTATCATGTTGACAATTTGGACATTATTAGTTCTTGTATAAATTAATTGTTGAACTTGTTTTATTAAATTCTTATATCGTTGTCATCATCCTTATGTTTATATTTTTTTGAAAGTCATTTGTGGCATGTAGTGCATAGATGGACTTAGTATGATTATGACCAGGGATTATTCGGTGTAATCAGGACCGTAATGTTACAAATGATGTGGTAAAAGTCCTCATTGTCCCGTAGTGCATTGATGGACAGTTGATGGCATGATCATGACCATTAATGAATACACGAATGTCCTTGCCTGTAGTGCATGGATAATTATTGTCGTGATACTAAAGAATATCCTTGGCCGTAGTGTAGGGGTGATTCGATGATGTGGATTATTTATTAAGCTGAGTCCCAGCGATAAAAGTGATGAAAAACCTTTTAAATAATAAAAGACAGTAGATTTTATTCTCTACTTGACTCTTTTAATGGATTTCTTGTTCCACTGCAGTTAAACTTGATGGTTGTTATATTATATCAGTTTAACACTGCTGAAGGCTAACGATAATATATTCTGCATTATCTTAGTCATAATATTTTCTACTGGGCTAGTTGAGCTCACCCTTTTACTTTCATTGTTCTCTTCAGGAAATGATAACATAGGAGGAACTAGTCGGGGAACGAAGTGACGGACCAGATGATAGCATTAGTAATCCTCACTATTCAGTGAAAATAGTGGGAAAATAAATGTTATAATATTGAATTTGAATTTGTATATTGTCTAGACGACAATATTTGTATTCAAACTCACAGCTTATGTTTTGTCGTTCTTTGCATGACAGTTGTATAATTAAGTTGTATTTGTATTCTGTACTTTGTATTTGGCTACTCAGAATAGGTGATGTATACCTGTTTTGGGGGCGTCATAGTTGGTATCAAAGCTTAGCGATATAATCCCTGGCTAAGATGTGAGACTAGAACTAGGAGGGGAGAGACGGGGAATTCCTTCGCTACTACGACTTACCTAAGTTTATTTGGTATTTAATTGGTCAGTCAAAGTATAGGGATAATATGTTTCATGTCAATTAACCCTTGTTTTGTGGCAGTATTTGAAAATGGCATCCGAGAATGTTGAGAACATCAATGGAGCACATGAGACCGTTGAGTCTCCACAGATCAATAACCAGGACAATGTGCATCAGGAAGGTGACAATCCTCATGCAAACAATAACACTGAGCAAATGATGAATGATGGAATGTTCCGAGGCTTCATGCAATTCATGCAACATCAGGAGAGAGCGGCTCCTGTCCAAAATGCAGGTGGAAACAATGGCAACTCTCGAACGGTCACCACCAAACAGTTCAAGGAGCTGGGACCACCAGAGTTTATTGGAGAGCCAAAACCACTTAAGGCGGAAGCATGGATAAAGCAGATAACCAAGATATTTGATGTCTTGAGATGCTCCGAGGAACAAAAGGTTCCCTTCGCCACCTTTATATTGCGTGAAGAGGCAGATTACTGGTGGGAATCTGTAAAACGTACCCAGCCTGACGCACTCAAGATGTCTTGGGAGAAGTTCCAAGAGCTGTTCAACGACAAGTACTTTCCTGAAAGTATTCGTCACATGAAGGAGGTGTAGTTTATCAAGTTAGAACAAAACAATATGACCATGTCGCAATACGAGGCTAAATTTGCAGAGTTATCCCGGTTTGAATCCCATTTGGTTTATAATGAGGAACGAATGACCCGAATGTTTTTAAGAGATTTAAAACCGGAGATACGACAATATCTTATTTCTCATAAATTGTGTTTATATTCAGATGTTGTAAATAGGGCTCAGTTGTTGGAGCGCGATAACGAGTCAACGCAACCAAGAGAAAGCAGCTGGCAGAATGAAAATACCAGTGGTAACAGTCATTGAAGCGGTGACAACAAATGTGGAGGGAATCAATATGCCAGAAATGGTAACCACTTCGGTGGTAATCATAGCTAAGACAATAAAAATGGACATTTAAAGAAAAGGAGATTCAACAATGATGGAAAGACGTCAGCACCAGTACCCGTTGTTAAGGAAGGAGAACAACCACCTATCATATGCTTCAAATGCGGAGGGGAGGGACACATCAGTCCAAACTGCGCGATGCCGTCTAAAGCATGTTATAATTATGGAAGAGAAGGTCACTTAGGTCAATTTTGTCGTTCACCGAAGACAAATTCAGCTAGGATGGAGGTACCAAAGGCCATCACAGAAAAGTCAAAGCCGGTAGTGCAAGGGAGAGCGTTTGTTGTGACCTCCCAGAAAGCAAGGAACCTGAACGAGGTTATCACGGATAAGCTTATCATAAACTCTAGTGAAGTCTATACCTTATTTGATACCGGTTCTACCCATTCTTTTATTTCTCCTACTTGCGCTCAACGTTTAAATTTGACTCCGGAGAAATTAGACTTTGACTTATATGTTGAAACTCCTTTAGGAGAAACCTTCATTACATCCACTGTTTATAAGTCTTGTTTGATTCAAATCGGTAACCGCACGTTACCTGTCGATCTTATCTCCTTAAAAATACTTGCATTTGACGTGATTCTAGGGATTGATTGGTTAACTACTCATCATGCTAAAATTGATTGTTTTTGTAAGGTTGTTAGCTTTCATATTCCTAATAAACCTATTATGCAAATTCAAGCGACCAAACCATTAAAATCAATCACGGTCATCTTAAACCATAAAGCTATTCGTTTATTGAAAAATCGATGTCAAGCTTTCTTAGCTCATGTCACGGATTTAAACAATAATACGTCAGATTTAAAGGATATTTCTTTTGTTAATAAATTTCCTGACGTATTCCCTGAAGAAATTCCCGGCCTACCCCCAGAGCGTGAAGTTGAATTTTGTATCGACCTTGAACCCGGTACAAAACCCATTTCCGAAGCCCCATATCGAATGGCTCCTATTGAACTTCAGGAGTTAAAGACTGATGATTGGGTAATATACCCATGAATTGGATATATTTGGACTTAAATTATTGCATTCTCAAGTTATTTAGTAGAATTTTTATTGTGTCTATGTCTTGTTTTGTAGATTTGGGAGCTATAGGGGTAATTCTAGGATTTCGAGCTTACAATGGCAAAATGGTAAATATTGTGAAGACTAGCACCGAGGCGCTCTAGCTAGTGCAATTCGCAGCGCCGGGGAGTTGGGCTTCGGCTGATGTTGACCGGTCAAAGACGCATGTTTGATGGTTTGACTGGATTGATTTTTTTTGTTTGACTCCTTATGTGGAGCTTATTTGAAGCCTAATTGGATTTGGATTAGGGGAAGCTATAAAAAGAAATTAAGTGCTGAAATTAGGGCTATTATCTAATAATTCAATCAATTCATTCATTTATTGGAGGCTACACAAGGATTACTTGGAGATTAAGGATTAGCTACAGTGTTTTCTTCTTCTTCTCCTTATTTTCAATTTGTAATTCTTTAAGGATGATTTGCAAACAATTATTGGTTTTTATTTCCGTTATGAACTAATTCTTTAATTAAGATTTCAATTGAACCTTTTATGGCTATAAATTAGTTATTCAGTTATTCCAATTATTTATGTTGAAGTGAATTGTTTATCATGCCTTGCATCTATTGCTTAATTATTTGGCCAATAATTACATTGTTATTTTAGAAGGAATTGGAAAAGGAATTTTAGGGTTTGAACTGGGTTTGATAACGTGTGACTTAGTTATTTGCAAAGTGAATAATTAGATTTTTGAATTGAATGGAAATATCTGTTCACCGCATGTAACACATAAGAAATTGGGATTAAAGGAGTTTAATTCACTTATTTTGCATAGGAATATAGCAAGATTAATCTGGATTAAATAGAAGTCAGTTGATCACTTGGAAATGAACTTTTAACATTGGAGAATTACTGTTAACAATTCAGTAGACATAATAGCTGGGATAATTGGATAATTGATTTATAGTTCATAATTGGGGATATTGAAGTCTTAATCCTTATCTATCGTAAGTCATTCACTTAAATCTTAGTTTATTTATTTGCTTATTTTAGAATAATATCTTTAATTATTTAATTTAGTTTTAATATTTTAGAAAATCATAATTTATCATTGTTTGAATAAAATTGGATTGATATAATACTAGTAGTTGGTATTTATTAATTAGAAATCTCCGTGGGAACGAAACTCTATTTTATTACTTTATTACTTGTTGACCGTGTATACTTGCACGTATTCTTTGATTGCGAAATCAACCAACAAGTTTTTTACGCCGCTGCCGGGGAATTTTATTAATATTAATTTCGTATTACTTATAATCAATTCGGTCTTAATTTAAACGTTACTTATTTTTCTTCTAGGATTAGAAGGAATTCTTGTGCGTGTATGCACACTAGATCAAAGGCTAGAGAGGAACTTTTTTCGTATACAGACGACATCAAAAAGAAGTTCCGGAAAGTGTGTTTGAATAGTGAGGTTATACATTTGGAAGAAGAACTGGCAAACCAGTAAATACTCGTGAAAATGGCAGAGAACGAACATAAATCACTTAGTGATTACGCCATGCCGAATGTCACGGATTTACAGTCGAGTATTAAGAGGCCGACAATCAATGCGAATAGTTTTGAGATAAAACCGGGAACAATTCAGATGCTACATAAAACATGTCAGTTTGGAGGTCATTCGATAAATGATCCTAATGAGCATATCTTGAATTTCTTGGAAGTTTACGATACCTTCAAATTTAACAATGTATCGGAAGATGCTACAAGGTTGAGGATGTTCCCGTTTACTTTAAAAGATAAAGCATGAAGCTGGTTACACTCTTTGCCTCCTGGATCAATCACCACTTGGGATGACTTAGCTCAAATTGTTTTAGCTGAGTTCTTCCCACCAGCGAAGTCGGCAAAACTACGAAACGATATTCATACTTTCGCACAGTTTGATTCAGAGTCGTTATATGAGGCGTGGTAAAGGTTCAAGGATATTCTCTGTAAGTGCCCTCATCATGGAATTCCGTAGTGGATGCAAGTAGGGATATTTTGTGTTGGTTTGCACACGTCCACGAGGTCTAGTATTGATGCAGCAGCAGGAGGAGCGATCATGTCCAAGAATTTTGATGAGGCGTATCAATTGTTAGAGATAATGGCCACCAACAACTATTAGTGGCCCATGACGAGGTCTAATCACCCAAAAGCATCGGGAAAGTATGAAGTGGACGCAATGACAACATTAACAGCACAAGTGACCGCAATAGCTAAGCATATGGAAATATGGCATCCACAAGCCACACAACAGGTAGCGATGGTTTGTGAGTTGTGTGTCGCGGGTCATGCTACGGATAAATGTGCCATAAATTCTGAATTAGCACAGTTCATAGGAAACTATGATCGCTCAACTCAACCGTATCCGACTCAAAATGCTTATAATCCAGGTTGGAAAAATCATCCAGGGTTTTCATGGAGTAACAATCAAGCTACAACTAAACCACCTAGACAACAAAACACCTCCGGATTTCAAAATCAGACTCAACAACCAGAGAGGAAATCAAGTTTGGAAGAAGCCTTGGAAAAATTCATTAGAGCTTCTGATAAAAAGAATGAGGAACAAGATAAGAAATTGAATCAAGTAGAGCTCACTTTGCAAAGCCATGGGGCATCGTTAAAGAATCTGGAAAATCAATTGGGGAAAATAGCACATGCATTGAATAACCGTCCACTAGGAACGCTCCCGAGTGATACAGAAATAAATTCGGGCAGAAACGAGCATTGTAAGGTTGTAACCTTACGCAGTGGGAAGGATTTGCAAAAAACAGTTAAGGATAAGGAAAAGGGGGACAACGCAACAGCCGAAATAGAAGAAATTATGAAAACCGAGAAAGATAAAGAGGAAATCTTAGAGCAGAATGCAACGGAACCAACTATAACAATGCCGCCCATACCGTATCCGCAGAGATTTTAGAAATCCAAGTTAGATAAGCAGTTTTAAAGATTTTCGGATATTTTCAAGAAATTGCATATCAACATCCCATTCGCCGAAGCTTTAGAACAAATGCCGAGCTACGCTAAGTTCATGAAGGATGTGTTGTCAAAGAAAAGGAACTGGGTGATTTTGAAACAGTAGCGCTAACCGAAGAATGTAACGCAATTATCCAGAACAAGTTGCCTCTGAAGTTAAAAGATCCAGGTAGTTTTACTATTCCGTGTGACATTGGTAATCAGTTTTCGGGGAGAGCACTGTGTGATTTGGGGGCCAGTATTAATTTGATGCATTATCAGTCTACAGTCAGTTCGGGCTGAAGGCACCAAAACCGACAAATATCAGTTTATTGTTGGCAGACCGATCAGTTACATATCCATGAGGTATCGTTGAAGACGTATTAGTAAGGGTGGATAAATTCATCTTCCCAGCAGACTTCGTTATCTTGGATTGTGAAGCAGATAAGGAACTTCCCATCATTCTCGGGCGACCATTCTTAGCAACAGTGAGAACGTTGATCGACATGCAGAAAGGAGAATTGACGATGCGAGTTGAAGATCAACAGGTCACTTTTAATGTGTTTAAATCAATGTCTTATCCGAAGGAAAAAGGTGAGTGTTTGCGGGTGGATTTAATGGATGAGTTAGTTAATCACAAGATTTGAGGTAATTACTCAGAGGATCCGATAGAATCCATGTTTCTCATAATAGATGACTATATTATTGATGAGGACATTTAGCAGATCAAATGGCTAGACACATCATCATTCTACCGGAAAAATAATCAATCATTCGACACCCTTGATAGGCCCGAAACGGAAGGTAAAAAGTGTAAACCTCGATAGAAGAGCCACCAGTGTTGGAATTAAAGCCACTCCCCTCTCATCTTGATTACGCTTATCTGGGGAAAGATTCGACTCTACCAGTTATTTTTTTGACAGAGTTAACTGACACCCAAAAGGAAAAATTGCTACGGGTTCTGCACGAGTTCAAAACAGCAATTGGGTGGACTATAGCGGATATTCGAGGTATTAGCCCATCTTTCTGTATGCATAAGATTTTAATGGAAGAGGGGTCAAAACTAACCATTGAGATGCAAAGAAGGTTAAATACCATTATGAAAGATGTGGTGAAAAAGGAAATTATAAAATGGTTGGATGCCGGTATTATTTACCTAATCTCAGACAGTTTGTGGGTAAGTCCGGTACAGTGCGTACCAAAGAAAGGGGGCATGACAGTGGTGAAGAATGAAGCTAATGAGCTCATCCCGACTAGAACTGTTACAAGCTGGAGAGTATGCATGGATTACCACAAGTTGAATAAAGCCACACGCAAGGATCACTTTCCCTTGCCGTTCATTGATCAGATGTTGGACAGGTTAGCGAGACATCAATTCTACTGTCTGCTGGATAGATATTCCGGGTAAAATCAAATTGCTATAGCTCCGGAAGATCAAGAAAAGACCACGTTCACATGTCCATATGGTACGTTTGCATTTCGGCGTATGTCTTTTGGTTTATGTAATGCGCCGACAACCTTTCAATGATGTATGATGGCAATCTTCTCCGATATGGTCGAACAGAATTTAGAGGTATTCATGGATGACTTCTCCGTGTTCGGTGATAGTTTCGACTTGTGTTTGAAGAATCTAATCTTGGTGTTAAAAAGATGTGTGGAGACTAACCTGGTGCTTAACTGGGAAAAATCTCATTTTATGGTGCAAGAAGGGATTATTCTGGGACATAAGGTTTCCGCATCCGGATTAGAGGTGGACAGAGCGAAGATTGAGACAATTGAGAAACTGCCTCCTCCATCATCCGTAAAAGGCATTCAGATCTTCTTGGGACATGCAGGTTTCTACAGACGCTTCATTAAAATTTTTCAAAGATTTCAAAACCCCTATGTTCACTCTTGGAGAAAGATGTACCATTTACGATGGATCAATCATGTATCGAGGCATTTGAGGTATTAAAGAAGAAATTGGTCTCTGCTCCAATCATTGTAGCGCCCGATTGGTCTTTACCGTTCGAATTGATGTGCGACGCCAGTGATTACGCAGTGGGAGCAGTGTTGGGACAACGTCGCGACAAGATTTTTCACATTATCTACTACTCTAGTAAGACGTTCACGGATGCCCAACTAAACTACACAACCACCAAAAAAGAGTTACTTGCAGTGGTGTTTGCTTTTGATAAATTCAGAGCTTATCTTATTGGCACCAAGGTAATTGTCTACACTGATCATTCTACCATTAATTATCTGATTGAGAAGAAAGATGCAAAACCACGGTTAATACGGTGGGTACTGTTGTTACAAGAATTTGATTCAGAGATCCGGGACAGAAAAGGTACAGAAAATCAAGTGGCGGATCATCTGTCTCGGTTAGAAAATAGAGAGGAACAAAAAGAAGACAACTTATTGATTAATGAAAAATTTTCGGATGAACAACTATTCTGGGTAACCACCATATTGCCTTGGTATGCTGACTATGTAAATTATGTGGTTGCCAAAGTGTTACCTCCGGATTTGACCTCACAACAACGAAAGAAGTTTCTCCACGATTTGAAGCAATACTATTGGGATGAACCATTTCTGTTTAAAGCCTGTGCAGATCAAATGATAAGACGTTGTGTACCTCATGAAGAAATGGATAGTATATTATGCCATTGCCACTCCTCAGATTACGGAGGTCATTATTCCGGTGATCGAACAGAAGCGAAAGTACTACAATTGGGATTTTTTTGGCCTTCTTTATTTAAAGATGCTTATCTCTTTGTGCTGAAATGCGATCGATGTCAACGCGTAGGTAATATCTCCAAGCGCAATGAAATGCCACTCAACACAATTCTGGAGGTTGAACTATTCGACGTGTGGGGAATCGATTTTATGGGACAGTTTCCATCTTCCTTTAATAATCAGTACATCTTGTTGGCGGTCAATTATGTTTCTATATGGGTAGAAGCCGCAACTTTATCCACAAATGACGCCAATGTTGTTCTCCGATTCTTAAAGAAAAATATCTTCACCCAATTTGGGACGCCGAGAGCAATAATAAGTGATGAGGGGACTAACTTCTGTAATAAGCAGTTCACTAAATTGCTTGTAAAGTATGGGGTTCGTCATAAAATTGCTGCCGCATATCATCCCCAAACCAATGTTCAAGCGGAGGTGTCGAATAGGGAGGTTAAGCGGATTCTGGAAAAAGTAGTCAATCCGTCATGAAAAGATTGGTCAGTACGTCTTGACGATGCTTTATGGGCCTATCGAACAGTGTACAAAAATCCGATTAGCATGTCACCTTACAGAATGGTATTTGGAAAGGCGTGTCACCTCCCGGTCGAGCTAGAACACAGTGCACACTAGGCCATTCGGCAATTGAACTTTGATCTAGAAGCGGCGGGTGAAAAAGGGTTACTGCAGCTTAACGAGATGGATGAATTTCGGTTCAATGCCTACGAGAATGCAAAGCTCTACAAGGAGAAAGTTAAAGCCTGGCACGATAAAAAATTCTAAATAGAACATTTGAACCGGGCCAACAAGTATTACTGTTCAACTCACGCTTGCGTCTATTTCCTGGGAAATTGAAATCCCGGTGGTCCGGGCCATTCGTAATTATATCTGTCGCACCACACGGAAACATTGAGGTTGAGGAACCGAACTCAAAGCGTACATTCAAGGTTAACGGCCAATGTTTGAAAAACTATTGGAGTGGACCCATTGAACATCAAGTTACGGTCATGTACCTCGCTGATCCAAC
Source organism: Panax japonicus (assembly GCA_020205505.1). Classification (NCBI taxonomy): domain Eukaryota; kingdom Viridiplantae; phylum Streptophyta; class Magnoliopsida; order Apiales; family Araliaceae; genus Panax; species Panax japonicus. The sequence continues at coordinate 73,539,267 of CM035091.1, forward strand.
GACCAAATGAACACCGAAAAGTCGGGCTGACGACTAAAAACTAAGCACTACAGGGAGGCAACCCAAAAGTTTTAGTTATTTTCATTTTATTCATTCACAATTTTTTCTTATATTGTAGTTCATTTTTACTAGAATTTCTAGAATATATTCGCGCATAACATTTGTCAGGTAAATCTTGCTTTCAGAAAGAGGAATGAGGCCCAGCAATTGAACACAACATATGCTGCAAGACTAATAGCGCCCCGGCGCTCCCATTATTAAGGATTCCAGCACCCTGGTGCTAGGCACCAGAACATCAAAAAAGAGCCCAGCGCCCCGGCGCTAGCTTCCAGTTCATCATCAGCGCCCCGGCGCCCGACCACTCCATCCGTTTCTGAATTACAGCGCCCCGGCGCTACGTGAACGGTACAACCCAGCGCCCCGGCACTGGGATCAGGTCAACTCTTTATAATTTAAAACTCTTCCATGCCCATACTTCTAGTCCAAATTCATTACCCACGCCGGCACATTAGGTTTCAGTTACGCGATTATTCCTCTCCCATTCTCCTATACGCCTCTCTCACTCTCAATATCACAAGGTAATTGAACTTTGGATAGTACTTCTTTCATACATCTACCACGCGTCAATTACTTCGTTCCATATTGGTTGTATGCTATTTGTGTGCCAAAATTCTATTCCTCCCAATTCTTTAAAGGTAGCAAAGGTATGACTTGAATTGAATTCAAACTATTGTGAATCAAGATTTTCTTCGTTAATTATTCTTTTCATCTGGAAAATACAATAGAGCACATAGATAATTCACTGCTATTTGGTGTAATCATACACACGAGGTTAGTGAATGCTAAAGGCATGGCATGAATAGATAGGGAATTAGTGATGGTTGTAAGCAAGTTATCAGTTGCTGCCTAGGTGTTTGATAAATTGTCTAAGTCAATAATCATGTGCAAATTCAAACATATTACTACTACATGCACATTCTTTATGGACCATCTTGACAACGCAATATTATCCAGCTGTTGTGCATATATTCATTGCGAGTATGGGAAGATTACACTGTATTGTTGCCTATACTGGAGCATGTTGCTTTACATGACACGACTTTTGGCCAAATTACGCGTGTTGCTTTCGAAATACAGAATTTTAATAGCACAAGCATCTAATCGATATACTTTCCATTTTTATGCCTCATCCCCACCTGTGTACCCACAATACACATATTTTATACAGTTTCGGGGTAATGTTATGTACACGTTTATACAACTGTGAATTCTTTTCAAAGCTAATACATGAATATGTTTTTACTTGCAGAATTCTCTACATGGCATCAAAACGTCAACGAGGCGAAGGGTCAGGGGCCGCTTCAATTCCACCTCCAAAATTTGACAGCAGGCGTTTTGTTAGTGTCGCGGCTAAAGAACACTACAGCCACATGGCTACCTGATCACTAGTCCCCGAACGTGGTTTACGACCCGACCAATCCAAAGACGGGGATATAGCGGTGTTGATAGCGGAGCGAAACTGGTTCACACTCACCGAGAAGCTCGATCCAGCAGTGATTGCAGTTGTAAAAGAGTTCTACGCCAACTTGCCCGAGCATGATCATTATGGGGTATTTGTCAGAGGAAAAATAGTTGAAATCGGCGAGGAGGATATAAATGGGTGTTATCAACTACCATTAGAGGGCCTTAATGATGAATATGCTAGACTCGTGAGTGATGGACCGGACTACAACAAGATTATTCGGGAGCTGTGTCAACCGGGAAACATATGGACCGTGCATGAGCGTGGCATCATGACTTTCCCGTTGTCACACCTTAGTCTCTATGGAAAGGCATGGTATGCCTTCATTTGTGCCAAATTGATGCCCTGTACACATGTGAGCCACGTAACCAGAGAAAGGGCTGTGGTATTATACTCAATCATACAAGGCCTAAAGATTGATGTCGGCCATCTTATTCAGTAATCTATCCTCCGAGCATCTCACGGAGGGACCACATGAGGGTTACCATATCCGTCACTGATATGCGTTTTATGTGCTAAGTTTGGGGTAAAATGGAAATCGGATGAAATGATTCAAACACCTATGCCTGTGTTCAACCACAAGTTGATCCGCCGCTATAAAGTGTGGATAGGTGGGGTAAATCACCCTAGGGGATTGGGTTTCATACTTCCACAAGTTGCACCGACATAAGCCCCACCGCAGGCTCCACCTACTTATGGTTCATCTATAGCAGCTCATCTAGGTGTGGTCTCCGAAGCTGTCCAGCGGGAGATAGACGGCTGGTTTTACAATATGGAGTCCCAAAATGTGCGCTTGTTGGAACGTCAAGACATGATTTTTAAGTTTTTAATTGGCCAATTTACTGCACAGAATGCACTGACCGTCCAATCACATCCGGGCGTTCAATTTATCCATTTTCCAACTGCTCCTGTTCTGCCAGTATTTCCCTCTTCCGATCAAGAGCTGAGCGAGGACGATGATGCTCCACCCGAGGAATAAGCTCGTCAGGGAATTCATCTGTTTTATTTTGCCTTATTTTTCGCATGAAGACATTGCTCTAGATTAGTTTGGGGGTAGTTATTTTTATTTCTAAGTTGTAGTTTGTGAATTTGGTTTGTGATTGTTAGTTTAATGTTGCATATAAGATTGCATGTTAATTCCAGCGTTTGATAGTATGTATATTTGGGGGCCAATGATGAAAGTAGAATTGCATGTACAAGTCTAGTAAGGATTGTTGAGTCAGTGATATGATTTTCTTGACATGAATTGAAGCTTTATCTGTTTAACACTGATATTATAGGAAAACACTTTAAAAAAATGACCATGTTGGCTATGATAGTTTAAATGGGTAGATAATAAAGTTCTAAAGGATGATTGTTAGTGATATGGAAGGACAATTTGAATAGCTAGAGAAGACTGAATTTATTCATAAACTCGAGTTTGGGGGAAAAATATTTGGATTATATAAGCTAAAAAAACAAAAACAAAAAGAAGGTATACAGGGTGACTAGTCTTGTTTCGGGGCCTTTGTTACTTGAGCAAGTACGCCTGAGGGGATTGTCTTTACACCTAGCGCCCTAAGGTCTTTCATGGTCTGGGAGTCGTTGGTTGAAAGTTCGCTAAGGGGTAACACTGTTAGCCTAATGGGATGAGACATTGCACAGTCATTTATGTATATTTAAAAAAAATGCAAATAAAGCGGGAAAAGATAAAAGAGCCCCCGTTATAAGAAAAGAAAAGAAAAGAAAAGCATAAGTATTCCATTTTGACTCTTGAATTCGGGTAATTGTTTGATTTCAGTTTAAACAAGTATATTTGATGAGTTCTCAAGTTTACACTGTATGATGCTTACTAAGAAATTTATTATCTTTCATATTTTTGCCTTTCATGGGTTAGCATGGTTGTTGAACACACACTCACAATATCAGTAATAACAGATTCAGATTCGTTGATTGTTGGGATATTATTGATCTACTTTTGCATGATGAATTAGCATGTTTTTGTGATTTTTCTGAGGCATATAGATATACGTGAGCTTTTGAATTGCTGGAATTAAGAACGTATAAATAGTTTGCATTTGCACGATGTTTAGTTTTGTTTTGTGATTTTATGTTTTGTGGCATGAGGACACACAACGATTTAAGTTTGGTGGTATTTGATGATTGGGTAATATACCCATGAATTAGATATATTTGGACTTAAATTATTGCATTCTCAAGTTATTTAGTAGCATTTTTATTGTGTCTATGTCTTTTTTTGCAGATTTGGGAGCTATAGGGGTAATTCTGAGAATTCGAGCTTACAATGGCAAAATGGTAAATATTGTGAAGACTAGCGCCAGGGCGCTCTAGCTAGTGCAATTCGCAGTGCCGGGGCACTGGGCCTCGGCTGATGTTGACCGGTCAAAGGCGCGTGTTTGATGGTTTGACTGGATTGACTTTTTTTGTTTGACTTCTTATGTGGAGCTTATTTGAAGCCTAATTGGATTAGGATTGGGGGAAGCTATAAAAAGAAATTAAGTGCTGAAATTAGGGCTATTATCTAATCATTCAATCAATTCATTCATTCATTGGAGGCTACACAAGGATTACTTGGAGATTAAGGATTGGCTACAGAATTTTCTTCTTCTTCTCCTTATTTTCAATTTGTAATTCTTTAAGGTTGATTTGCGAACAATTATTGGTTTTTATTTCCGTTATGAACTAATTCTTTAATTAAGATTTCAATTAAACCTTTTATGGCTATAAATTAGTTATTCAGTTATTCCAATTATTTATGTTGAAGTGAATTGTTTATCATGCCTTGCATCTATTGCTTAATTATTTGGCCAATAATTACCTTGTTATTCTAGAATGAATTGGAAAAGGAATTCTAGGGTTAGAACTGGGTTTGATAACATGTGACATAGTTATTTGCAAAATGAATAATTAGGTTTGTGAATTGAATAGAAATATATGTTCACCGCATGTAACACATAAGGAATTGGGATTAAAGGAGTTTAATTCACTTATTTTGCATAGAAATATAGCAAGATTAATCTGGATTAAATAGAAGTCAGTTGATCACTTGGAAAAGGAATTTTGACATTGGAGAATTCCTGTTAACAATTCAGTAGACATAGTAGTTGGGATAATTGGATAATTGATTTATAGTTCGTAATTGGAGATATTGAAGTCTTAATCCTTATCTATCGGAAGTCATTCACTTAAATCTTAGTTTATTTATTTGCTTATTTTAGAATAATATCTTTAATTGTTTAATTTAGTTTTAATATTTCAGAAAATCATAGTTTATCATTTTTTGAATAAAATTGGATTGATATAGTACTAGTAGTTGGAATTTATTAATTAGAATTCTCTGTGGCAACGATACTCTATTTTATCACTTTATTACTTGTTGACCGTGTATACTTGCATGTATTCTTTGATTGCGAAATCAACCAATAAAGACCCAATTGCAGGAATTGTTAGACAATGGTTTCATTCGTGCTAGTACGTATCCTTGGGGTGCTCCTGTTCTATTCGTGAAGAAGAAAGATGGAAGTATGCGAGTTTGTATTGATTATAGGGAGTTGAATCATGTCACCATCAAGAATAGGTATTCGTTACCTCGCATTGATGACCTGTTTGACCAGTTGCAAAGAGCACAATTCTTTTCAAAGATCGATTTTCGTCCTGGATATCATCAGATGAAGGTTAAAATTGAGGATATTCCAAAGAATGCATTCAGAACTCAGTACGGGCATTATGAATTCTTAGTCATGTCTTTTGGATTGACTAATGCTCCTGCTACCTACATGGATATGATGAACCGAGTATTCAAGGAATATTTGGATCACTTTTTGGTCGTCTTTATTGATGACATCCTCATTTACTCCGTAACTCGTGAAGACCATGGGCAACACTTGAGGCTGATACTCCAAAAGCTACGTGAAAACAAGCTATATGCCAAGTTGAAGAAATGTGAGTTCTGGCTTGAGGAAGTAGCATTCCTTAGGCACGTAGTATCAAGTCATGGAATATCCGTTGACCCGACAAAGATTGAAGCTATTCAAAGCTGGGAGAAACCCAAATCAGTGACCGAAGTACGTAGCTTTTTTGGATTAGCTGGTTATTATTGGAGATTCGTGGAAGGATTTTCTCGAATCGCTACTCCATTAACTCAGCTGACTCGAAAAGATACAAAGTTTGGTTGGAGTGAGGAATGTGAGAAGAGTTTTTAAGAACTCAAGAGGAGACTCATTTCAGCACCTGTTCTGACAATACCACCTGGCTCGGAAGGATTTGTCATCTACAATGATTCTTCGGGCAAAGGGTTAGGATGTGTTCTCATTCAACATGGGAAAGTCATAGCCTATGCCTCATGACAACTCAAAGAATATGAGAGGAATTACCCTACTCATGATCTAAAGTTGGCAGTTGTCGTTTTTGCGTTTAAGATTTGGAGGCATTACCTGTATGGAGAGAAGGTGGAGATCTACACGGATCATAAAAGCCTCAAATATTTCTTCACCCAAAAGGAACTCAATATGAGACAATGATGTTGGCTTGAACTATTGAATGATTATGATCATACCATCCAATACCATCCTGGAAAAGCAAACGTGGTAGCTGACGCACTGAGTAGAAGATCATATGCGGGTACGAGTGCAATATTGTCAACGCAATGGCCCATTTTGTATGACTTGCAAAGGATGGAGTTAGAGATAAAGACTCCAGGGACCCACATGATGATGGAAAACATACGATTAGAACCGACTTTAATCGATAAAGTTAAAGCTGCTCAAGCTACAGACCTGGAGCTAATGCGTATGAAGAAAAAAGTGCAAGAAGGTGCTATGCCGGAAACAAGAATCGATGAGGAAGGAATACTTCGAGTCAACTCCAGACTTTGTGTTCCTAACGACCCTGATTTAAAGTATAAAATCATGATGAAGGCGCACAACACATCGTTTGCAATCCATCCTGGGAGTACCAAAATGTATCATGATATTCGTCATACATTTTGGTGGAGCAATATGAAGAGAGAGATAGCGCTGTTTATCTCAAGGTGTCTAACGTGTCAACGAGTCAAGGTGGAGCATCAAGTACCAAAAGGTCCATTGCAACCACTTGAAATTCCAGAATGGAAGTGGGAGCACATTACCATGGATTTCGTTACCGGTCTTCCCAAAGTTTCTCAAGGCATAGATGCGATTTGGGTCATTGTTGATAGATTGACCAAGTCTGCTCATTTTTTATCGATACGAGAAACTTAAACACTTGAACGTCTTGCTCATATATACATAAACGAGGTTGTAAGATTGCATGGTATGCCAGTATCCATAGTTTCTGATCGAGACCCAAGATTCACTTCAAGATTTTGGGTTAGTTTACAAAAAGATATGGGCATGGATTTACGATTTAGCTCGGCATATCATCCTTAGACGGATGGGCAGTCGGAGAGGACGATTCAAACTCTTGAAGATCTATTAAGAATCTGTGTCCTTGACTTCAAGGGAAGTTGGGACAAGTTCTTACCATTGGTGGAGTTTTCCTACAACAACAGTTATCAAGCAAGTATTGGCATGGCTCCATTCGAGGCGTTGTATGGAAGAAAGTGTCGTTCTCCAGTATGCTGGTATGAGGTGGGTGAAGCAACGTTGTTGGGACCAGAGTTGGTACGTATGACTACGGAAAAGATTCAAATGATCCGACAACGTATAAAAACCTAACAAGATCGATAAAAGAGTTATGCTGATCTTTATCGAAAAGATGTAGAATTCGATATTGGAAATCATGTGTTGTTACGTGTTGCTCCATGAAAAGGAGTTATAAGATTTGGAAAGAGAGGAAAGTTCAATCCTCGATTCATCAGCCCATTTTTAATCCTCGATCGAGTAGGAACTGTGGCCTATAGACTCGCTTTACCACCAAGTATGTCTCGTGTTCATAAAGTTTTTCACATATCCATGTTACGTAAATATGTGAAAGACCCGAACCACATTATTGAATTAGAACCAGACGGGATAGAGGAATATTTAACGTATGAAGAGTTACCTGTTAAAATCTTGGATAAAACAATCATATTCTACACTCCAAGGTTTTACCTCAAGTCAAAGTTTTGTGGAGAAACCACGATGTGGAAGAAATGACCTGGGAGTTAGAATCTGAGATGAAATCATGATATCCTTACCTCTTCGACATACCAGGTACGCACCCTAATTTTGAGAACGAAATTTCATAAGAAGGGGAGGTTGTAAGATCTCAACTTTTTGAATAAAGATTAAATTTTCTCGAAATATATTTTTGAATATTATGGTGTGGATTTGATATAATGTTATAGCTGTGGGTAATATTTACAAATTTTTCAAAGTACGCAAGTTGTTATATAATATTCGATTGGTCGGGGAATATTCGTTTTAACAGGGAATATTCGTACAACGACACAATCATTGGTGGACCCCCACAACGAAATTATTATCGGGTTGGAAAAACGACAAAAATACTTTATGAAAATAACGGCGTTTTATCGTTAACTGTTGAACTACTCAGTAGTATAAGTACAGTAATATGTGTGGTTGCATAGTAGCACACGGTATTGATTATTGATGCGTACGTGAGAAGTCACTCAGTTATACTCAATTATTGCTACAGTAATTGTTGCATCATATCTCTCATATTATTGAATCGATTAATGTCATAGTATCATCTGAATAATATGTTATTTTATTAAATCAATAATTGAGACTACAAATTTATTCATATTATTAAATTACAATATTTACAATGTCTAGAAGTTCTGCCAAGGAGAGGTTTGGTCACCTAATTGCGCCCAAATAGGGAGAAATCCTTATTGGAAAGCCCCCTCTTTCCTGGGAACGACCTGGTTGATAAATATTGTGAGTTATAATATTAATGATGAATGTTATAAAAATTGAAGTTGTGTTCGGAGTTGAATTTGGAGACGCGGACGTGATATTTGAGTCCGGAACGATGAAATTAGTAAAAATAGTCTACAAACATAAAAATTTTCGGAATTCACTATTTGGTTAAAAAGTCAACAGTTGACTTTTTTGGGAAAAGTCAAACTTCAAAATTTATATTTTTGATAAAAATGGTTTCATTGTGTTGGAATTATTTTTGTTAGTGAAAATCGACAATTATTTCTATAATAATTGATGTCTGGAGGTTATATTGACCAATCAGGTATTTAACAGGATAAATGAGCAATTGATTGCTATTATTTCACATGATTATAACTATTTGTTTAAATGTGTATTCTATTGTTTCACATTCTTGTTACTATTAGGGGAATTGGTGCAAGATTGATAATACTTGCGTGACTAAGTTAAAAATAGAGGTATAGATGGAGGTACTATACTGTAATTCGTATTTTCACATGTCTAGAACTACTGATTCACATAATTTACAATTTAATCACATTATTTACTATTAGCGGAGGTGGTACAAGTTTGATAATACTTCCATGACTAAATTAAAAATAAAGGAAAAGTTAGAGGTATTGTATTGAAATTTTTCGAGCCCCAAAACGTGCAATTATCGAAACTATATTTTTCTATAAATAGAAGCTCATTCTTACTTCATTTCTCCCCAATTCTCAAAAGCTTTAGAGCGATTATTATAGAGAGAAATTATAGAAAAAAGAAGAGAAGTCTGCTACCTCATTATTCCAGTATCCAGTTTTTCTAAAGGTAGGGAGTATTATTTCTTTCTTATCTATGAAGAGAACTTCTGTTATTTCATTCTTTATTATTCTGTTGGAATAACCTGTATACGCGGGCTACCCTATACTTGGTGAAATTCTTCTGTTGTTCCATTCTTTATCATTCTGTCTGAACATCCAGTCTGTGCGTTCTACGCTGGACCTGGTTCCGTCTTTATTATTCTGTTGGAATATCCTGTCTGTGCTTTTTATGCTAGACCTGATTCCGTCTTTATTATTCTGTTGGAATATCCTGTCTGTGCATTCTACGCCGGACCTGATTCCATCTTTATTATTCTATTGAAATATCCTGTCTGTGCGTTTTACGCCGGACCTGATTGCGTCTTTATTATTCTGTTGGAATATCTTGTCTGTGCGTTTTACGCCGGACCTAATTTCGTTATTTATTATTCTGTTGGAATAACCTTCCTGTGCGATCTATCGCATGCCTGGTGATTTCTTTTGTTATTCCATTCCTTATTATACTTAGTTGGTTAAAGATTTGACTTCTATACTCCATGAAATCAGTGGAATATCCTTGATATTTGCGCTTCATCCAGTATCTTTTCATGGAAATATTCTTCTGAGCATTCTTGAATTTTACTCTACAAAGCAGTATCATGTTGACAATTTGGACATTATTAGTTCCTGTATAAATTAATTCTTGAACTTGTTTTATTGAATTCTTATATCATTGTCATCATCCTCATGTTTATATTTTTTTGAAAGTCATCTGTGGCCTGTAATGCATAGATGGACTTGGTATAATTATGACCAGGGATTATTCGGTGTAATCATGACCGTAATGTTACAAATGATGTGGTAAAAGTCCTCATTGTTCCATAGTGCATTGATGGAAAGTTGTTGGTATGATCATGACCATTAATGAATACACAAATATTCTTGACCCGTAGTGCATGGATAATTACGGTGGTTATACTAAAGAATATCCTTGGCCATAGTGCAGGGGTGATTTGATGATGTGGATTATTTATTAAGCTGAGTCCCAGCAATAAAAGTGATGAAAAACCTTTTAAATCATAAAAGATAGTAGATTTTATTCTCTACTTGACTCTTTTAATGTATTTCTTGTTCCGCTACAGTTAAACTTGATGGTTGTTATATTATATCAGTTTAACATTGTTGAAGGCTAACGATAATATATTCTGCATTATCTTAGTCATAATATTTTCTACTGGGCTAGTTGAGCACACCCTTTTACTTTCATTGTTCTCTTCAGGAAATGATAACGTAGCAGGGACTAGTCGGGGAATGAAGTGACGGACCAGATGATAGCATTAGTAGTCCTCACTATTTAGTGAAATAGTGGGAAAATAAATGTAATAATATTGAATTTGAGTTTGTATATTGTCTAGACGACAATATTTGTATTCAAACTCACAGCTTATGTTTTGTCGTACTTTGCACGACAGTTGTATAATTAAGTTGTATTTGTATTCTGTACCATGTATTTGGCGACTCAGAATAAGTGATGTATACCTGTTTTGGGGGCGTCACAAGGACTGTCAAAGGAGACATGTTGGGCATCCTTCAAATGAACATGAAGGAGAAGGAATCACACATATCTGAGAAGACAACATCAACAATAGGGGAGCAGTGATCTGTTAAGGAATAACAGCACTAATAAACCTTGAAGAGATGTACCAGCTACAGAGTCCCAAAACTTTGTGGCTGATGAACCAAATGAAGATCCATAGTCAGTAGGAACGTCTCAAAACGTACTACTGATAACCCTTCAGCCATCCAATCCATAATCGTGAAGTGCCTATGATCAAACATATGATCGTAGCGTAAGAGCAGGAGGACACCACGATTTTAGCAATGCAGATATCTAGAGCTGGTAGAAGACCTCCCCACCAGAAAAGGTCTAATGAGATGTTATTGTAAATCATTGCCATATCACTTCATCTGGAAAGCGCCTCAGCGACAAACCTGACCCTTAGCTCACTCTAAGAGGTTGGCCCTTCCTGAGTTACCTTATCCCAGAAGGAATGCTTGATCTAGTTCATCTCAAAAGAACCAAGTCAGTCAACGATCGTAGAGTTGAGTTTGAAGAGGACTAAACGATCGTAGTGCAACCTCAACGATCGTAGAAGACAACTCAACGATCGTAGTCCTACCAAAGGGTACACCAGTTCATAAGAAACTGGATGAATGAGACATCTGCTAAGCCATTCAAGTTGAGGAGATAAGTTCGAATACATCAGTGATTGAGCTATGCTGCATCGAAGTAAGGAGGAAAGACAAAGCCATCCACTGCAGCATCTCTCAGAAGTTGATCGTTGAGTCAACAAAGGAAATCGTAGAGTTTATAGTTGCCTCATCATGCTACTCTACGAATCAAAAGGTCAACGGTCAAAGCCACGTCAATTAAACGTCCACTCTTCTGATAACTGAAAAGTTGTGGGGAGTTACAGCTCATTACTGGGCAACGTGCAACCAATGTACAGTTGACACATGACTGAGTGTGCAGAGTTAGAAGGGACTGCAATAAAGACAATTTCAAATCTGCAGACAGTTACCAAAAGATATCAAACCTTTCTCCCTCCCATTTTTAAAACCCTAGAAAGCTTTTTAAGAGCAAAATCAGTTAACCCTCCACAGCCTTACCAAATCACAGACAACCATCTCTCATAACCCTCTCTAAATCAAACACCCACAGTCTTCGAACTATTCAAATGGAGAACTAGAAAGTTATCACCAGCATTCAGCTCAGAACCAAATCGTTTGAGAAATCTGAGAAGAAGTTCAGGGACATACTTGAACTCATGAAGAAAGCTGGGTTTTCAGAATACCTTGAGGCAAGTACTCGTGTGTACATTGACCTAGTTAAAGAATTCTACTCAAATGTCTCCATAAACTCTGGAACTCTGTCTACCAAGGTTAAAGGTTAGACTCTGAAGCTGAAATCCTCTGACCTTAATCAATGCCTAGGTTTTCCTAACCAAGGGCTGAAGAACCTTGAAGATGTCAACACTGAACAAGCAAAGGAGTTGATGGGGTACCAAAGAAACCCTAGTTTCAAAGACATGAAGAAGAAGGAGTTTCCTGAAGAATATGAGTTCCTTGCTGAAATTGTTGGAAAATGCATACTGTGCAAAAACACTGCACATGATACAGTGATTGACCAACAGTTGAAGATAATGTCAGCAATAGTTCTGAAGAAACAAATTGACTTTGGAGCTATCTTGTTAGATCAAATCTCCAAGTGGGTAGAGAAGGCTGAGAAGAAGAAATCCACTGAAAATCCCCTGACCAAGGTGTTTCATGGAAGGCTGCTGAGTATCATACTGAAGAAGAAGCTAGGAGGGAAAATCAAGGATGATGAGGGGGAAGCCTTGAATGTGCACAAAGTGATGTCTCCCTAGTTATTTGAGAACTGGAAGAAGAACCCTAAGGAGAAAAAAAGGCTGACAGATGGGAACAACAGTAGAGCCTCTGCAAAGAAGAGGAAGAAAGTAGAGGCAGAGAGCTCTGAGTCTGATGACTCTGTAGCAGCAAAAATCACACCAGCCAAGAAGAAATCAAAAGTTTTAAAGAAAACTAGTGAGGTGAAGAACGCCCAGGCCCCACCAAGGAGAGTCTCCTCTCTGAACAAAGACAAAGAAGAAAAGGTCCTAACTGCTAAAACTACAAAGAGAAGAAGCAGCAGGTTACTTCAAGGGCCAATCAGCAAGAAAGCTAAGGTGGAAGAAAAACCAACCTTAGCTTCCCATATCCCATATCAGTATATCTGCTGAAGAAATGGACAAAGAGTTAACAGAAGAGAAAGAAACAGCAGTCAAAGTCCAGTCCCCACAGTCAGTATCCAACAATGAGAATGAAGCTGATGTGATGGAAGAAATTGCAGAAACTGCTGACAAAGAAGAATGCTCAAGCCCCATGACCAATCCTCAAAGCAGTCACTCTGATGAGGAAAAATAAATTCAAGATGGCCAAAATGCATCCCCAAAAGCTACTGCCCCTACCATTATTGAACTCCAAAGAAGTATGTATGTTGAGCAATAGGAGTCAGAGCCTAAAGAAGAAGAGTCTGTGTCTCCAATAGTTGAACCTCCACAAAGAAAGAAAAGCTACAGGCTACAAGCCCAGTTTGACTCCAAAAGGAACAATGGCCAATCAAATGCCATCATTGAATTAAGTGATGATGAGTTTGTATCCCCAATAGAAAATGCTGAAGATGAAGCCAGCAGTGAAGAAGAAGAATCTGAGGAAATACTTGCTGAAGAAGGTTCTGATAATGAAATTCAGCAAAAAGGACTCCCTGCTGAAGCTGATCTAAATGGTTCTGGCTCTGAGAAGGAAGAAATAGGAAATGATTCCAACCCTGAAGATCAGGAATCAAAAGATTCAGAACCCTGCCCTGTCCTCTCACCTGCTAGATTTACCAAGAGAATTGTGGTAGAAGTTCCCATTGAACCATCAGAGACTCCTCCTGACAGATGGGTAAACTATGGAGGTGAATAGCTCAGAGTAATAAGAATGACTTCCTTTGACTTAGTCAAGAACTGGAACAATATGGAGCTAGACTGCTCAACCATTCTCTACAACCCTGATGATTTGCTGATGAGATGGTTCTTCTAGTGGATGCCATGGGTAAAGGCCTTTACTGAAGGAGATGGAAGCTACTTCAGCTGGTGTTACAAGACTTTTCCAAGAATGGAATTGGTACCCCAAAAATTCCCAAGGGTGAAAACTTATTCTACCAAGATGATAACAAACCAGCCTCACTTCAAAGTCTATCGATAGGCTGAAAATCTCTATATCCCCTACGATCGTAGAGTGGATTCTGAAAGAAGAAGAGCCATGACCAAGGAGCTGATCATAGAGTCTGTTCACTCTACTGCTGATGATGTTCAAGTCCAAAACCAGAAGCCTCCTTGTGATAAAGCACTGCTATCAGACACTCCATCATCCTCCACAAGCAATTGGTATTCCACGATTGTTTAGATTATTCAAACATTTGAAAATCTGTCCAAAGATGACAATCGTAGAGTCCAATCTATTATTCAACTTGAAGCTGCCAACCAAAAGGATCAAACTACTTTGGAGCAAGAACTACTGAAGAGCTCTGATGATCTAAGCAAGAAAATATCTATGCTCACTGAAGAATCACAGAAGCAGACAACAGCAAGAGATGATTCTTTCCAGCACACACTTCAAGCTATCTTGGCTGATGTATCTCTTAAACTCCAAGAGAGAGATAACATCTATCAGAAGGCCATCCAAGATCAAAAGGCTGAAGTCCTACAAATTCAAAAGGCAAATGAAAAGAAGATCGAAGCCCTCTCTGACAAGATTGACGACTTAAAGAAGTCATTCTCTATGCAACTTGAGCTAGGCCAGCAGGAACTCAAGTTTAAAGTTGCCAACACCTCCTACCTGATGGAGCAGCTTAATTACAACATGGAGCAGCTCTCTCAAATGATTGATGACAAAAAGGGGGAGAAAAAGAGGCATAGAAAAAAGAGGAGCAAGAGGCACTTGAAGAAGAGTAGAGGGACAAGAGAGAAGAAGTCAAAGAAGAAGACAGTAGCTGCTGAAAGAGTATCCTCATCTGAGGGGGAACCAGAAGATGATGATAACAAGATCGCAGAGTTTGAGGGGGAGCGTGATCAGAAAGATGATGAAGGGGAGCCAAACAAAGCCATAAGGTCATCATCCTAGGGGGAGCAAGAGCAAGAAGAAGAAATAGATGAGTAGCTGATCAACAAGCATCCTAGAAACATACATAAAGCCAAAGAGGTACATCTCTAAACTGTTAGGTATGTTCTGGATCCAGGATATAGAATGTCTTAATGCATAAATTGGCATATCAATATAAATGACATTCATGATTAACTTTTTTAGAAATACAGCTGCTCACTGTATATAGGATTCATTCATAACATGTATATGCACTTATTGTTTTTGTCATAATCAAATAGAGGGAGATTGTCAGGAATAAGCATGTGAATGCTATTCCTATTTATATATGATTTGATTATGATATATATATATATATATATATATAATAAAACAGAACTCATTTTGAATTTTTCATTTGACAAAGCACAAGGACGGTTCAGATTCATTCAAACTTAATTCTTTCAACTTAATCTAAAGGCTCATATTTCTTCCCGCCCAAATCAAATTCACTCATACACCATACTCTCTCTCATATTCACACACAAAATCTTTCTCTATCCTCTCTTCTTCACACATACAAACAAATAATAATAATAATAATAATAGTAGTAGTAGTAGTAATAGTAATAATAATAAATATTATTATAATAGTACTAATAATAATAATTATTATTATTATAATAAAAATAATTATCTATATAATAAAACAGAACCCATTTTGAATTTTTCATTTGACAAAGCACAAGGACGGTTTAGATTTCATCTCAATTCTTCCAACTTAATCTAAAGGCTCACATTTCATCTCACACTAAAAATTTTCGCCCAAATCAAATAACAATAATTATAATAATAGTAGTAGTAGTAGTAATAATAATAATAATAATATTAATAATAATAATAATATTAATTATAATAATTATAATTATAATAGTACTAATAATAATAAATCTATATAATAAAACAGAACCCATTTGACAAAGCAGGACGGTTCAGATTCATTCTAACTTAATTCTTCCAACTTAATCTAAAAGTTTATATTTCTTCATGGCCTAATCAAATTCACGCATACACTATACTCTCTCTCATGTTCACACACAAAATCTTTCTCTATCCTCTCTTCTTCACACACACAAACAAATAATAATTGTAATAATAATAATAATAATAATAATTGTACTAATAATAATTATTATTATTATAATTATAATAAAAGTAATTATAATATCTATATAATAAAATAGAAACCATTTTGAATATTTCATTTGACAAACCACAAGAATGGTTCAGATTTCATCTCAATTCTTCCAATTTAATCTAAAGGTCACATTTCATCTCACACTAAAAATTTCTGCCCAAATCAAATAACAATAATAATAACAATAATAATTATCATAATAATAGTAGTAATAATAACAATTGTTATTATGGTGGTGTGGTGAATTATAAAAATTGTTATTGATGATTTTTAAGTTTTGTAAACAGGTTTAGATTTTTTTGGATATCTATTTATAAAGAAAAATTAATTGTTGTGGAGGTTTGGTGAATTATGATAATTGTTATATCTGATTGTAAGTTATTTTAGGTTGCAAAAAGTCTATAGGTAATGTAGTATTTTTTGAATTTTAATCTAATTTTTCGTTACGTCGTGCCTTTAGGCACGGGCAATTACTAGTATATATATATGAATGAATAATATGCAAGTATGCTTGTATTAAGAAAAGTTGTAAAGTCCTGTGATAGATAATAAGAAATATGTGTACAAGGACTTAGAATGAATTGATCAAATATGTTAGGTTGATCCTACATAAGAAAGACAGCTTTGTAAAGTCCTTAAAAAGAAAAGATGTACAAGGACTATAAAGATAGAAAGATCAAGCTTGTTAGGTTGATCATATGATGTAACAGATAGGCTAGTCTGATCGTCGAGCACTGCACCAGAAGTCGAAGTCTGCCAGGTGAGTCAAGGATAACTCGAGAGCTATCGAGGCAGAATAGGAGTATGCAAGATTGTAGATCTCGGAGTTCGTAGATTGCCAGAGGAAACGAAGAAGGATCGTAGTGTATCGAGTAGAGCTTCCTCGGGATCGTAGTGTGCTGAAGAAGTCATGTTCAGAATCGTAGAGACAACATGCCTACGAGAAGATCGATCATCTGCCGAAGCCAAGATAGAAACGTAGAATACACTCAGAGTCGTAGAATCTACTGATGCCAAAGCCAAGTCATGGATCGTAGATCGCACTCTGAGTTCGTAGAGCCTATGGATTATATGCAGAGATCATAGTCAAGAAAGATCAGATGAAGACAACAAGCACAAGGCATAAATCGTAGTGTCAAGATCTGATCTCGGGATCGTAGTGTCTGCACAAGCCGAAGCTGAATCGTAGAGTGCAGAACTATGACCTAAGAAGAAGTGCTCACAATGCCAAGGATGAATCATCGAGCATATACGGTTCTCAACAAATGAGCACTCCCAGAATATCCAAAGGAACGAAGCCTCTGGTTCAAGCTGCAAGATACATCCAAGGAAACCAGAGAGCACTCAACAAATGGCATGCAGGCTAACAGAAGATCTAAGCACCAACCCAATCATCATCAAGATTGAGTTGTAAGGCCATTCGTAATGAAGTCTTCCACAAGGAGATCCAAAGAAGACTTCAGAAGCTGACTAAGGAAAGTTAGCTAATGCAGTAGCTATTAAGTAAACAGAAGGCAACGATCTTGGAGGCAACCAAGACCGTTGTGTTTGCTAAACAAAGAAGGAACTGATGGAAGGTGAACCGAGATACTGGTCAGCCTCTAAAGAGCAAGGCTAAAGTGATTAAGTGCATGGTCAGTTCATTGATTATAAGTGAACGGGAGATCACAAGGAGAAAGCAAGCTAGACTCGCCACAAATCTGAAGTGTCTTGATATTCAGAAGGGGACCAGAGCATGGAATTAGGCCATCAGTCTCAGAGAACAGTCAAAGAAAATAGAAGTATTGAAGCATTGCACAAAATAAGGAAGATATGTTCTACAGTGAAGATCCAAGCAACACTCTTCAGGATCGTAGTGTTAACTCTACTAGTCAACGAGCAACAATCAACAAGACACTAAGATCAGGTCCTTGAAGACGTGTATCAGAATCATAGAGTTCGAATAACTGAAGACTGAAGCATTGGCAACGGTTCAATCTGAAGGGTAATATTCGGACAAGTGCTTATTGAGAGAATCGATGCAAAAGGACAACCTCTGATCAAGAAATTAGAAGAAATAAAGTCTTCAACCTACCCAAGATAGTAAATTGATACATCTAATAGGATATGTGAAACAGTAGACAGCAGCGTCAGAAAAAAGTATGACAAGTCACATCAAGTAGTCTACCTCAAGCAAATCAAGATCTGTGAAGAGATTTGAATAGCCTTCAACGGCTACTTTCCAACGGAAGGATTGGGAAGAAGTATAAATAAGGAAGAGCTTCAATGATCAAAGGTTGCTGGATTTGTCAGTTTTGGAGAGAAGGTGAACTGATCTAACCATGTGATAGTGAGTCCTAAGGCTCACTCTACGATCCACCAAGAACAATCAGAAATCAGATCAAGAAAGAAGTAGAAGTGTGAGTTCTACTATGTAGAAGAGAGATTTTTACTACATGAAGAGTGTTCTGAATTTCCGAGAGAAATGAGAGCATCATGCCATCTGGATGTCCATCATGGGAAGACTCTAAGTACAATAGAGAAGATCATACGATCATCTTAGCAAGTCCATCATGAGAAGGCATCGAGTAGCAAGAAGGGAGATCATAAAAGCCATCTTGGTGTCAAGCATGAGACAACTTCTAAGTACTTAATAGAAGTGCTTACAGTCATCTTAGAAGCCTCTTATGTGTATCCATCAAGTACCATGAAGAATGATCTTCAAGGAAGTTCATTAAGGGGTCATCCGGAGTAGTTGAGCAACCTAAGAAGCTGAGCATCATGCAACACTCAGCTGCACTTTAAGGATGATCAAGTCAAGCTGCTAAGTATAAAAGATGTTCAGAGCATGAAGATATCTTAGCAGCTCAGCACCAACTCCAACAACAATAAACAAACAACTCAACAAAGCCATGGCTAGAAGGGTCCTTGTCCAAAGGGACTAAATGAAGCCGGGCCTGAGGGGTCCTTGTCCGGAGGGACTACATGAAGTTCCAAGCCTGCTGGGCTTGAAGAGTTCCTAGGGAACTAGAGGAGTTCCAAGGCTGCTGGCCTTGAAGAGTTCTTAGTGAACTGAAGTTCCAAGGCTGCTGGCCTTGAAGGAATCTTAGTGATTCAGGGTGCTGCCCTTCCTTAGTGGAAATCATGCTAGTTGAAAGCAGAAGAGTGTATTAGGAGCTTGAGTCTCTAAACCACTTAAAAACCCTTGTGTCTTTTACATTATGTCATTTACATTATGTACTATAACTGCTATGCATGTTTTAACTGCTTACAACTAAACTTACTCTACGAACAATGTATGTATCATTATGGATATATCAATGAAGGAGATCTTTTACTTATTCCGCTGTGCTTGAAAAGATTCTTATATTTGTCATATGTTAATTATGAACAAAATAATATAAACCAGAAAAGTCTTTGAAATAAAAAGGATCTATTCAACCCGCCCTTCTAGATCTATTGTGCCCTCTGGGAACTAACACATTTATTGTAACATTATTTAACAGAATAGTGAGGACTACTAATGCTATCATCTGGACCGTCACTCCGTTCCCCGACTAGTTCCGGCTACGTTCTCATTTCTTGAAGAGAACAGTGAAAGAAAGGGAGAGCTCAACTAGCCCAGTAAGAAATATTATGACTAAAATAATGCAGAATAATTTATTGTTAGCCTTCAATAGTGTTAAACTGATAAAATATAACAAACATCAAGTTTAACTGCAGCGGAACAAACAATCCATTAAAAGAGTCAAGTAGAGAATAAAATCTACTATCTTCTATGATTTAAAAGGTTTTTCATCATTTTTATCGCTGAGACTCAACTTAATAAATAAACCACATCATCCCTGCACTACGGCCAAGGATATTCATTAGTATCACGACCACAAATTATCCATGCACTACGGGCCAAGGATATTCGTGTATTCATCAATGGTCATGATCATGCCAACAACTGTCCATCAACGCACTACGGGCCAATGAGGACTTTTACCAAATCATTTGTAACATTATGGTCATGATTATACCAAATAATCTCTTGTCATAATCATACCAAGTCCATCTATGCACTACAGGCCACATATGACTTTCAACAGAATATAAACATGAGGATGATGATGACATCATTTATATCCACATATGACTTTCTTATTGGAAAGCCTCCTCTTTCCTGGGAACTGCCTGGTTGTCATTATTGTGATTCTGTAATATTATTTGTGAATAATTAATTATTGATTTATATGATAAAGAAATATTTATTTGATGTGGATATAAATGATGTATTTATTTATGTGGTTATAAATGAAGGAATTAATGTTGAGATATTTTATCAGTATTTTGTCAGATTAGAGGTATTAAAAGATCAAATCGGTGTTTTTACAACTTTATTGTGTGAGTTATAATATTTAATCCGACCGTTGGATCGTTGTAATTTTTGAATATGTTATACATACATAAGTTGAGTATATGTCCACAAATTTTGAACCGTTAAAAATGAGCGTATAATTTGTTATGAATTTTAAGAGGTAACTGATTCGGAAATTAGGTTTTGGTGGAAAATTCTAGAATTGAGTGGACCCCACTCATGGTTGTTGGGGGAGATGGCTGATTTTTAGTGGGTGAAATAGTAGCAGGTAAAGCCATCAGGTAGCAAGCCAAGTCTGCTTCGGTGTGCTAACATTTTCTTATAAATAGAGGGCTAAGTTAGAATTGAAAATCACACCAGAATTCATAAGTTTTCTCTCTTTTTCTCTCTAGATTATTGAGTGTATTTTATGAGTATTTAGATACTTGGTGAGTTGATATTTATCAGTACAAGTTTCCTTCAGCGTCATATTTGATATCTAGTCAGAAGTGCTGCTCTTTCGAGGTAAGGGATAGTAAGGGATTTTAAGGGTTGTTATGTTTTTCATCTTTCGTAACTTTTCAGACCTTCAAAAATTTTGGAAAAATTTGAATTGAAATTTTGATGAGTTTTATTGATTGTGTCCAAAAATATTTATTTTTGGATGTATATATTAAGAGTTATGAATTTTATGAGAAAAGACTATTTTAAAAGTAACCGCTTATAACTCCTTGTGGTCAACTCCAAAATTGATGAAATTTTTATAGGGAGTACATCTATATAATATCAATGTACTCTGTTAATTTCAGAATTTTTGTATAAAAGTACAATTTATGATAAATGTCTAAATATTCGGCGATTTTGGCCATATGAAAAATAGTAAATGAATTTTAAAAATTCTGATAAAAATATTTGTTCAATATGGGACTATATTCTGCTAAATCCCAGAAAAGAAATATTTTTGGAACTGATTTGGTATTTTTCATGAAAATGGACTAGTTATGAGTAAATGAATTAAATATGTTATGTGAAGTAAAAAAATTGGAAAATATGATTTTATGGCTTGAGAATTATACATGATTTATATGCAGATTTTTGATGAGGGTTTTGGTTATTGGTGATGAAATCTTATGAGTTTGGCATTTTAGAATGATTAAATGCATTATTTAGTAAAGTGTAAACAATTAAAATAAATTGTTTATAAATGTTATTTCAATATCATTATACCGAAATATTGGTATGGATTTTATTGTGGAATTTCTACCTTTTTGTGTCGGATTTACTATTCATGAGTTACTATTCATGAGTTACTATTCACGAAGTTACTATTCATGGATTACTATTCATGAGTTACCATTCATGACAAAATTGGTTTCTTTTTCTAACCAAATTATAGTTGATTTATGAATATTACTCTTGAGATTAAAACTGTACGTTGATCATATTATTTTTATTATCATATATAACATTTTTATAACCCTAATGATGATATTTCTCTTTGACTTGAGTGTAAAGATGGGTAGATTTTTGGTATGATCATGACTATGAGTTCTCTTTGGCCAGTAGTGCAAAGTCAAATTGTTTACTAGTATGATCGTGACCATTGAATTTATAATTGAATATCTTTAGCTTAAGTACAAAGGTTAAATGATCAACATGGTTATAATTATTGTTTATATAAATTCTGAAATGATTATATATTTTTTTTGAGATAATAATATATTTGGCCTATAGTGCAAATATGAACTTTTGATGAATATATTTGGCCTGTAGTACAAATATGAACTGTTGAGGAATATCTTTGGCCGGTAGTGCAAAGATGAATTGTTGATGAATATATTTGGCACGTAGTGCAAAGATGAATTGTTGATGAATATCTTTGGCCCGTAGTGCAAAGATGACATGTTGTTGAATATCTTTGGCCAGTAGTGCAAAGATGAACAGACGTTGAGATGAACATGACCAACTGGTGATACAAATTAATATCTTTGGCCGTAGTGCAAAGATGAAGTTATTAGTATGATTATGAACAGGAAATGTGATTTGGTGTAACCATGATCTTTGATGTTTCAGGTAAATATAGGTGATGAAAATTATCTTTGTCCTGGATGAGAAGATGAATTTTGAACTACAATTATGATTATGAGTTATTCATATGATTGTGGACCAGAATTGTTTACTGATGTTACAGGGATAAAACATTGTTGGTGGATTTTTAACATGGAGAAGATAATAGACTTCATAGTCTATTTGACTCTTCTAATGGATTGCTCGATCCGCTGCAACTATGGTTGAAATTTTTATCATCTACCATATGTTCTAAATCTCTGATTTATTACTAATGAAGGCTATTGATAATTTAATTATTTTTAGTCATGATATTCTTTACTGAGCTAGTTGTGCTCACCCTTTTGCTTCACAATTCCTTTCAAGTAATAAAAGTGTAGCTGGGTTGAGTGGGGGATAACAGGGGAATAGAACGGTGGTCTATAGCTGTTGAGGGTGAGGCGAACCCAACGTTCGAAGGGTGTTTTATCACTATCATACAAGATGTCTAATGACATACAACCTCATATAATCATAAGACAGGGATGTGCTCATCCACTTGCTGAGTATATATACGAGCACTACCTATATAATCTTGGTGTTTGTTTGAAGTATAATTCTTAATTAGAGACAGTGGAGATAATAATATGTCAAGAGAAGACTTATCATTGGGAAGAATTTGATAGTAATCTTATTATTTTTCTTTGGGGTCTATTGGGTCAACCAAGGATAATTCTGTGGCCATATGATATCTATCATAACCTAGACGCATGGCCTCCCATGTACGAAGGTTTCCTTGAGCACTTCCCAAAGATTTTTGTTTCTAAAACAGTTTTTGACTGTACCTTTATGTAAGGTGTCACTGTGAGGTGTTGTCCATGGTTGGGACATGTGTCACATTTGGTATATATTTGTATCCAAACTCACAGCATATATGTTGTTGTATTTTATATGACAATTGTTGTAATAAAGTTGTAGTTGTTTTTTGTACCATGTATTTAGCGACTCGGAATGGGTTGGATGGAATGGACCTATTTTGGGGTCGTCACAAATAAGTTCAAGAATTAATTTTTCCAGGAATCGATAACGTCCAAATTGTCCACATGATACTGCTTTGTGGAGTAAAATTCAAGAATGCTCAGAAGAATATTTTCATGAAAAGATACTGGATGAAGCGCAAATATCAAGGATATTCCACTAATTTCATGAAGTATAAAAGCCAAAACTTTAACCAACTGAGTATAATAAAGAATGGAATAACAAAGAATTCACCAGGCATGCGATAGACCGCACAGACCGGTTATTCCAACAGAATAATAAAAAATGGAACCAGGTCATGCATAAACGCACAGACAGGATATTCCAACTGAATAATAAAGAATGGAATAACAGAAGAATTCACCATGAGTGCGATAGACAGCACAGACAGGTTATTCCAATAGAATAATAAATAATAGAACCAGATCATCCGTAATACGCACAGACAGGATGTTCCAACAGAATAATAAAGAATGGAATAATAGAAGAATTTCACCATGTATGCTATACTTTGCATAGACAGGTTATTCTAACAGAATAATAAATAACGGAACTAGGTCATGCGTAATTCGCACAGATAGGATGTTACAACAGAATAATAAGGGATGGAATAACAATAGCTCTCTTCAAGAACACGAAAAAAATAATACCCCTTACCTTAGAAAAATGGATACTAGAATAGTGAGGTAGTAAACTTCTCTTCTTTTTTCTCTGTATAATAATTGCTCTAAAGCTTTTGTGAATAGGTGAGAAATGAAGGGAGAATGAGCTTCTATTTATAGGAAAATATAGTTTCGATAATTGCACGTTTTGGGGCTCGAAATATTACAGTATAATACCTTCCTCTTTTTCTTCATTTTTAATTTAGTCCTGTAAGTATTAACAAACTTGCACCACCTCCCCTAATAGTAAATAATGTGAATTAATAGTTCATTTATGTGACTCAATAGTATAATCATGTGAAAAAACTAATTACAGTATAGTACCTTCAACTATACCTCCATTTTTAACTTAGTCATGCAAATATTATCAATCTTGCACCAACTCCCCTAATAGTACAAGAATGTGATTCAATAGTACACACACGTGAACAAATAGTTATATAACCATGTGAATTAGTAGCAATTAATTGCTCATTTATCCGATAAATTATCCGATTTATCAATATAACCCCCAGACATCAATTATCATCAGAATAGATGTCGATTTCAACTAACACTAATAATCCCAACACAATTGAACTATCAAATTTATCTTTAATCAACACAACTTATTCATCATTAATATTATAACTCACAATATTTAACAACCAGGTCGTTCCCAGGAAAGAGGGGGCTTTTCGATAAGGATTTCTCCTTATTAGCGCGCAATTAGGTGACCAAACCTCTCTTTGACAGAACTTCTAGACATGGTCAATATTGAAAATAATAATATGAATAACTTTGTCATCTCAATTATTGATTTAATAATAATAAATATAATGCAGATGATATTGTGACAATAATTGAATCAATAATATGAAAGATATAATGCAGCAATTACTGTAGCAATAATTGAGTATAACTGAGTGACTTCTCATGTGACGCCCCCAAAATTAGGTATACATCACCCATCTTGAGTCACCAGTTATATGGTACAGAATTCAAATACAACTTAATAATACAAGTGTCGTGTACAATACGACAAAACATAAACTGTAAGTTTGAATACAAATATTGTCTACTAGATATTATACAAACTCAAAAGGAGTCCTCATTGTAATTATTATCACACTATTTTACAGAAAAGTGAGGACTACTAATGCACCATCTAGGACCATCACTCTGTTCCCCGACTAGTCCCAGCTACGTTCTAATTTCCTGAAGAGAACAGTGAAAGAAAGGGTGAGCTCAACTAGCCCAGTAAGAAATATTATGACTAAGATAATGTAGAATAATTTATCGTTAGCCTTGAACAATGTTAAACTGATAAAATATAATAAATATCAAGTTTAACTGCAGCGGAACAAGCAATCCATTAAAAGAGTCAAGTAGAGAATGAAATCTACTATCTTTTATGATTTAAAAGGTTTTTCATCACTTTTATCGCTGGGACTCAGCTTAATAAATAATCCACATCATCGAATCACCCCTGCACTACGGCCAAGGATATTCTTTAGTATCACGACCACAATTATCCATGCACTACGGGCCAAGAATATTTGTGTATTCATTAATGGTCATGATCATGCCAACAACTATCCATCAATGCACTACGGGCCAATGAGGACTTTTATCACATCATTTGTAACATTACGATCATGATTACACCGAATAATCCCTGGTCATAATCATACCAAGTCTAACTATGCACTACAGTCCACAGATGACTTTCAACAAAATATAAACATGAGGTTGATGACAATGATATAAAGATTCAATAAAAAAAGTTCAAGAATTAATTTATCTAGGAACTAATAACGTCCAAATTGTCAACATGATACTTCTTTATAAAGTAAAATTCAAGAATGCTCAGAAGAATATTTTCATGAAAAGATACTGGATAAAGCGCAAATATCAAAGATATTCCACTAATTTCATGGGTATAAAAGTCAAAGTTTTAACCAATTGAGTATAATATAGATTGGAATAACAAAAGAAATCACCATGCATGCGATAGACTGTACAGGCAGGTTATTCCAACAGAATACTAAATAACGGAACCAGGTCCGGCGTAAAACGCACAGACAGGATATTCCAACAGAATAATAAAGGATGGAACCAGGTCCGGCGTAAACGCACAGACAGGATATTCTGACAGAATAATAAAGGATAGAACCAGGTCCAGCGTAAACGCACAGACAGGATATTCTGACAGAATAATAAATAATGGAACCAGGTCCGACATAAACGTACAGATAGGATATTCCGACAGAATAATAAAGAATGAAATATTAGAAGAATGTCACCATGTATAGGGTAGCCCGCGTATATAGGTTATTCCCACAGAATAATAAATAATGGAATAACATAAATTCTCTTCATTAAGATGAAAGAAAGAAATAACACCCCTTACCGTAAAAGAAACTGAATATAAGAGTAGAGAAGTAGCAGAATACTTTTTTATATGTTCTCTTATAATTCTCTCTCTAGAGTTTCAGTAATTCGTAAGAAATAATGAAGGAATGAGCTTCTATTTATAGGAAAATGGAATGAATAGTAACTAATTCATGAACGGTTCAGATTAATTTACTATTAAAGGGACGATCCAGATTGGTTTACTATTAAAACTTAAAACAACTGTCCATACTGATTTACTATTAAAACTTTAAACCATCGATCCATATTAATTTACTATTATAACTCCACCAGCGGTCTATATTGACTTACTATTATATCTTCAACCAACGGTCTGAAAAATTAGCACATCTCCTCATGGAATAATATTGTACCCAAATACCCGAATGCACAATACTATAGTGAATAGTAACTGTGTGAATAGTAACTCGTGAATAGCAACTCACGAATAGTAACTCGTGAATAGTACTCCAACACAAAAAGTGTCCTGAATACCCAATTGAACAATATATCCTCCAGGCATCAATTATACTAACACAAATAAGTCCAACACAATGGAACTATAAAATTCATCCTTAATCAACACGAACTTATTCATCATTAATATTATAATTCACAATATCTAACAATTAGGTTGTTCCTAGGAAAGATAGGGCTTTCCGATAAGGATTTCACCTTATTGGCGTGCAATTAGGTGCCCAAACCTCTCCTTGATAGAACTTCTAGACATTGTCAATATTACAAATAATAATATGAATAACTTTGCCGTCTCAATTATTAATTTAATAATATATCATATAATACAGATGATACTGTAACAATAATTGAATCAATAATATGAGAAATATGATGCAACAATTACTATAGCAATAATTAAGTATAACTGAGTGACTTCTCACGTAAACATCAATAATCAATACCGTGTGCTACTGTGCAACTACGCGTATTACTGTACTTTTACTACCGTGTAGTTCAACAGTTTTAACAGTAACACCTCCGCCGTAATTTTCATAAAGTATTTTTGTCGTTTTCTCAATCTGACAATAATTCCGTTGTGGGGTCCACTAATTATTGTGTCGTTGTACGAATATTCCCTGTTAAAACGAATATTCCCCAATCAATCGAATATTATATAACAACTTGCGTACTTTGCAAAATTTATAAATATTACCCACTGTGATAACCCCGAATCCAGGCCCCAAATCGCCGCGGATCCGGTATACTATTTTTATAACTATTTGCGGAAGATATAAATATAAATTATTTATACATTAAACTTACACATAATCCCCAAGGTCGAGTAACCTTAACTTAATACACATTTCATAACTTTTCTAACACATAACATCTTTATCAAACTATACTATTACAAAATAGCTGCACGTTTTATCCCAAGATGAACTTGGCCTTAACCTTTTCCTGTATCCGAATGCATTCGCATTACCTGCAATGTTTTATCATGATATAGTAAGGGTGAGCATGAAAGTTGCTCAGCAAGTTTAAGTTCAACAATATAACGATATATCATGATTGAAGAGTATGAATAATAAGCTGGCTATAATTCATCAATATAATTGAGAACTAGCACGAACAAACTTTTGACTGAACAAGTATTAAACATGAACAAACATTTCTGAATCAACTGGTAATGAAGGTGATCAGCCTTTCATACCTGACTTATACATGCAAGATGTACAGAGTACAATTTTCGTGGCAATCAACAACGATTAACCATAAGCTTAAATAAAATACTCTTAGTAGAGTTTAGTAAAAAGAAACTTTCCTGAACCGTTGATTATCGCTACGCAATTTATAACGCTGTACCCGAAGACCTAATATTAGTAATATAGATCTCCAATATTAGAATAATATTATCACAGTATAATACTGTTATATATATATACATAGAATAACCTAAACACATAGCATATAACCCTATCAATCTATAACACACATAAAACTTAGTATCAGATCAAACTATTTCAGTCTGACTTGAAACCGACACAATTCTATCATCCTGACGGTCTAGTCGGACAATACTCGAGTTTAAGTTCAATTAAACTCTGCTTAAACGCTTAACAATTATCCCAGATAATTATCTTATCCGTCAAAATAATTTTTAAAGACTTATAATAATTTTCAAATAATTATTATCATTTATCAACATTTTTCGATCATTAAAACCATATTTAATTGAATTAAACATCACATAATTCCTTAATCATTAATATTCATTTAATATAAAATATTAATGAAAATTATAACATAATATTATAATATAATTATAATATACCAAAGTATTTTTAATACCTTAAAATCATAATTATATGATTTTTAAACACTTAAATCCATTATCCGATAATTACTATTAATATTAAAATATTAATATTTTCATGCCAAAATATCAAAAGTTATATTTTATAACTTAAAATATTTTTATAACACTTAAATCATTTTTATATGATTTTTAAAACATTAATTCTATTTTTCCATAATTTATTTAATATATCTATTAAATAAACTAATTATCATTAATATTGATTAATTAATGAATTTCATCACAAAATATTAAAAGTCATCAAAAATAACTTAAAATATTTTCTTATACCATAATATTATTTTTTCATGATTTTTCATGAATTAAAGTTATTTTAAATAATTTATTTAATATCATAATTAAATAAATAAATACCATTTATATTCCAAAAATATTAAATATTTATGAAATATACTTAAAATAATTAAAAACTATTTTTCAAGCTTTAAAATAATTTTTCAGAATTTAATATGTATTTTTAATAATTAAAAACTATTTATTTCTATTTTTTAATTCATTTTCTGATTTTTCCGAAAATAAGCGTCGCTAAAGGGGCCCTATAGCGACAGAACCGTCGCTATAGGTGTTCTTGATGACTGCCTTGATCTTCAAGTCAGTGAGCAAGGTATGAGGTTTGACCAACATTAGATTCATGTTCATGATATTTTCTGGGTAGCTAATGGTATCATAAGTGTGGTATGTGTGTAATACTACAATTCTAACTCGAGTTCATAGCTAAACAACATAACAACAGAGATATCTAAGCCCTTACAAATCGTGTCAAACTCGTTCTTCATTTTTTTGGGTTACCCAGAAATGAAGAACAGTCCAAGTGACTACCTTTCAATCCTTCTACCTTGCATTTTGTAGCTTGTTCATGTGAACTAAAGGTTCTATTTTGTAGAAAACATGTCAGGGTACGACTACATAATCTCATATCTATCTAATAAACATCACAAGTGAGAGATTAAGGCCGGTCAAAGTGATGTCAGGAGCTGTTCTTCACGATTTCTGGGTTTTCCAGATTTCGTCAAGAACAGTTGGTCAATGATACTTTGACCATCATTATTTTTGATTCTGTTAAGGATCTAGGTGATCTAAATACATGAGTGTGTAGTCCTTACACCAGTCTACAACATTCCAACCAAAGATTGGCCAAACTAACAAACAACCGAACGATTCATGGCCTGCAAAAATGATGTCAGTAACTTCTGGGTTTCTGGGTAACCCAGAAACCAGATTTCGTGGATGGTCAACGCGGTTTGACCACTTATATCTTTTGATCTACACTTGATCCGACCATGATTCAAGTTTTAGATCACAGTCATCATGACATAGAACACATTCAAAACATAAAACATACGAAAACGCTATCACATAAAGATTTATGGCGTCTGACATTCGACTGTCATGTCATAATTTTCCCATTTTTCTAGATTTCTAAAAATGCTTGATTCATTCATTTAAGTGTTATAGATCCATGATCTATCAACCCAGATCACTTATAGACACTCTATTACACATATCTAACAAACAAAATACAACTTTTAACAACAAATCATAATATTTTGAAATTTTAGGATTTTATACCTTTTTAGCTTGATCCTTTGAATCTGACTTCTTATTGTTGTTCTTGGCTTGATAAGAGGTTAACCTATCTTAACTCTTCTCTCTATCTCACTCTAGATTTCGAAGATGGAGAGAGAGGATGAGTTTGTAGAAAATGAAAAGTCAAGTGAGACTTTTCTCTTTCTTTAATCTATAAACTACTTAAATTCAATGAATTTGCTGGCAAGATTAGCTGAAGTTGGACACATATCTAGGGCTAGGCTAGGGTTAGTTCACCAACCCATTATCTTGCCAAGATTTACAAGTTACCTTACTAAAAATCCAAAAAGGGCAAATGTGTCATTTGTCATTTTAATTTAATGGCATTCTAGATAATTTGGCAAACCCTTAGGGTGTAGAGTTTGGAGCATTTAGGGTTTAGGGTTTAACATTTAACCCTTAAAGATTTAGCAACTTGATTTTCTAAAATTTCCAAATTTAGATTTTCAAAAAAAAATAGAAATTTTATATTTCTAAATTATAATTAGGATTCTATAATTATAATTAAGATTTTCTAATCATAAATTCAAACTTGCTAATTAGGATTAGTATTTCCTAATTACAATCGCTAATTAAGCAATTAGGCTCAAAATTGTACATTAGGTTTCAAAACCACATTTTAGGGTTTCAAATAGAAAAATAATATTTCAATTTTAGAAATTAGATTAGGGTTTCTAATAACTTGACAATTAGGATTTATAATTCCTAATTAATATTGCTAATTTGGCAATTAAATCCACCACTGAACAATTAGAGTTCAGAATGATCATTAGGATTTTCAATCCCTCAAATTAGGGTTTGCTAATAATTAACCTTTGCCCTAATTAGTAGTATAATTAATACCACATAAGCATTATAATTATCCTTTCTATTCCCATATTAGGGCTTCAATTTATCAGAATCTGAAACTAGGGTTTTCAGATCTGGTATTAGGGTTTTCTAATAATCAATTAGGATTTCCAGAATTTCATTAGGGTTTTCCCTAATTAATTTATAATTAATGACGTTTAACCTTATACATATCATTGCATTCCCAATCTAGGGTTTTTAATATCCGAATTAGGGTTTTAGATTGCCAGAACTGACATTAGGGTTTCCAGAACCAGTTTCTAGGATTTCTTATTAATCGCTAGGGTTTTCTAACTGAACGTTAAAGTTCTTAATATATAATTAGGGTTTGACACAAACATAATTAATCTAGTCAACCCTTGACCCTTAACCACATTCAGTACACATACATAACCATATTCACAGAACTTAATCACATAAATCCTTAATCCGGAATAATTAACCTATATCCTTCATAGAATTTTGAAATCATCAAAATTTCACCCTAATAATATCAAACGCATACACTTATTTTCTGTGTAGGTCTAATATTTGACCTTAAATCAATCATTTAAGATTTTAATAAATTGTCCAAATTCTCGGGTTGTCACAGTCACCCCTCCTTCTAAGAATTTCGTCCCTGAAATTTATCTTACACCTTACACGGTGCACCTTACACCATTCACACATATCACATGCTACCCAATACACCTCTCACAAGAGTAAAAGTTTTCAAATTGTACTGAGGGGTCGTATAGACCATGAACACATTTAGTTTTAACGTTTGTGATCATACCGCAAAACAATACATTACTTGGTATGTTTACAATCATAAAGAAGGTAAACTACCGTTGCTAGTACTTTAGGTGATCAGCCCATCGTACTCTTACGTCATGCATAACGTATTAATCATTTTTAGCGAATATTTACGCTACTAGATTGGATTATTTATCCAAACATTATCGTTCACCTCAGTCTTATCATAGGATTCCGCACCAAAATAATTTGGTTCGGGAAATTTCTTTCAATTAACACTTGGAGTTTTTATAACATTAGTCTAGCTGAATCAAATAGCATAGACTCATATCAATAATTTAATTCAATCGAATTATTTAGGTGTAGCCAAACCCCGTTGGCAAATTAAAAAAATTTTTTGAAAACATTTTTTGAGAATGACGTCATGATGCCGTACTGTATTAACAGTCCGTTTGAGGATGCCGTCATTGTATGACTTTGTCATAACACATCATACAATAGTGGAACAGTGACTTCAGGTCAAATTCACACTACGTATTCCTGTATATACAACTCCATCATATTTTTATCATCTATGCACCAGGTTACATGGTACATGAGTGATAAATAAAAATAATTTTTGATATTTCAAATCATTTGCGTCTAGCCAAAATAAGTAGCATAAACTATACTTTAAACCGTTTCAAAAATGATTACGAGTCAACATATTTTTTTTAAAGGGCACATAGTGCGTATTTAGCTTGATGTCAAAAATTTGAAGTTTAGCATAGCTAGGAGTTTAGAAAAACCTAAGTCTCCACTAATGATCATTTGTTTAAATATCTATCTTTTCCTATAATCCTTAACACTCCATTCACACACAACTATACCCAGTTCATAAAACCACACTTATAAGTTCATAACCTGGCCACAATTATATGAGTTTAAGAACTTACTCTAGTCTGACCTTTGGCGTCCGTTTGCTGAGGGGCTCATAAACATTTCATATAACTATGAGTCAAGAATGTCACATAAGTATGAGTTCTAATAATTCGTACTTAATCCTATGTTCTCTACCTATGACCTATTTATCTGTATATAATAACTAGCGTGACACAACATTTCAATGATTGCCCATGCCACCAACTAAGTAGTTTTTACACCACGTACAATTCCCCGCCCATACAAGAAATCATACAACTCAGTTGCTAACACGAGTCTTCATTGAAATCCCCACCTAATCTTAACCCCCTTTTTCAACACGAACTTCATTTAACCCGTATTCATAATCCATAACTCTTTTATGAGTTTTCATACTACCATTTCATAGTACAACTGATACACATCATCTTGCTGTAAACTTTTCAATCATCAGATTGATTCTTTCCGGTTGTCATAACCTTAACAGCTCACGGGGTGATCTCATCGTATATATTACGATTCAATTCTATAAATTGATCGTTTTGTTTTACGATCTCCTATTCCTGCACTTCCAGTCTTTTAGACTCGATCTATTCTCTATTACTGTTCAACATTATTATCAGAGTTAGGGAACTCTGTATCTTAACAACTTACCGAGATTCGTCTTTGAATCTTACCGACCAACTAACTCTATTTGAGTTAGCATTTATCCTAATCACTGCGGTTATTGGTCTCAGGTATTCCTACCTAAGCTTCATAACCAACAACTTTGATACCAACTGTGATAACCCCGAATCCAGGCCCCAAATCGCCGCGGATCCGGTATACTATTTCTATAACTATTTGCGGAAGATATAAACATAAATTGTTTATACATTAAACTTACACATAATCCCCAAAGTCGAGTAACCTTAACTTAATACACATTTCATAACTTTTCTAACACATAACATCTTTATCAAACTATACTATTACAAAATAGCTGCACATTTTAACCGAAGCTGAACTTGGCCTTAACCTTTTCCTGTATCAGAACGTATTCGCATTACCTGCAATGTTTTATCATGATATAGTAAGGGTGAGCATGAAAGTTGCTCAACAAGTTTAAGTTCAACAATATAACGATATATCATGATTGAAGAGTATGAATAATAAGCTGGCTATAATTCATCAATATAATTGAAAACTAGCACGAACAAACTTTTGACTGAACAAGTATTAAACATGAACAAACATTTCTGAACCAACTGGTAATGAAGGTGACCAGCCTTTCATACCTGACTTATACATGCAAGATGTACAGAGTACAATTTTCGTGGCAATCAGCAACGATTAACCATAAGCTTGAATAAAATACTCTTAGTAGAGTTTAGTAAAAAGAAACTTGCCTGAACCGTTGATTACCGCTACGCAATTTATAACGCTGTACCTGAAGACCTAATATTAGTAATATAGATCTCCAATATTAGAATAATATTACCACAGTATAATACTGTTATATATATATATATATACATAGAATAACCTAAACAAATAGCATATAACCCTATCAGTCTATAACAAACATAAAACTTAGTATCAGGTCAAACTATTTCAGTCTGACTTGAAACCGACACAATTCTATCATCCTGACGGTCTAGTGGAACAATACTCGAGTTTAATTTCAATTAAACTCTGCTTAAACGCTTAACAATTATCCCAGATAATTATCTTATCAGTCAAAATAATTTTTAAAGACTTATAATAATTTTCAAATTATTATCATTTATCAACATTTTTCGATCATTAAAACCATATTTAATTGAATTAAACATCACATAATTCCTTAATCATTAATATTCATTTAATATAAAATATTAATGAAAATCATAACATAATATTATAATATAATTATAATATACCAAAGTATTTTTAATACCTTAAAATCATAATTATATGATTTTTAAATACTTAAATCCATTATCCGATAATTACTATTAATATTAAAATATTAATATTTTCATGCAAAAAATATCAAAAGTTATATTTTATAACTTAAAATATTTTTATAACACTTAAATTATTTTTATATGATTTTTAAAACATTAATTCTATTTTTCCTTAATTTATTTAATATATCTATTAAATAAAATAATTATCATTAATATTTATTAATTAATGAATTTCATCACAAAATATTAAAAGTCATCAAAAATAACTTAAAATATTTTCTTATACCATAATATTATTTTTCATGATTTTTCATGAATTAAAGTTATTTTTAAATAATTTATTTAATATCATAATTAAATAAATAAATAACATTTATATTCCAAAAATATTAAATATTTATGAAATATACTTAAAATAATTAAAAACTATTTTCAAGCTTTAAATTAATTTTTCAGAATTTAATATGTATTTTTAATAATTAAAAACCATTTATTTCTATTTTTAATTCATTTTCTGTTTTTTCCGAAAATAAGCGTCGCTAAAGGGGCCCTATAGCGACAGAACCTTCGCTATAGGTGTTCTTGGTGTTCTTGATGCCTGCCCAGTTCTTCAAGTCAGTGAGCAAGGTATGAGGTTTGACCAACATTAGATTCATGTTCATGCTATTTTCTGGGTAGCTAATGGTATCATAAGTGTAGTATGTGTGTAATACTACAATTCTAACTCGAGTTCATAGCTAAACAACATAACAACAGAGATATCTAAGCCCTTACAAATCTTCATTTTTTGGGTTACCCAGAAATGAAGAACAGTCCAAGTGACTACCTTTCGATCCTTCTACCTTGCATTCTGTAGCTTGTTCATGTGAACTAAAGGTTCTATTTTGTAGAAAACATGTCAGGGTACGACTACATAATCTCGTATCAGTATAATAAACATCACAGGTGAGAGATTAAGGCCGGTCAAAGTGATGTCAGGAGCTGTTCTTCTCGATTTCTGGGTTTTCCAGATTTCGTCAAGAACAGTTGGTCAACGATACTTTGACCATCATTATTTTTGATTTTGTTAAGGATCTAGGTGATCTAAATGCATGAGTGTGTAGTCCTTACACCAGGCTACAACATTCCAACAAAAGATTGGCCAAACTAACAAACAACAGAACGATTCATGGCCTGCAAAAATGATGTCAGTAACTTCTGGGTTTCTGGGTAACCCAGAAACCAGATTTTTTGTCTGGTCAACGCGGTTTGACCGCTTATATCTTTCGATCTACACTTGATCCGACCATGATTCCAGTTTTAGATCACAATCATCATGACATAGAACACATTCAAAACATAAAACATACAAAAACGTTATCACATAAAGATTTATGGCGTCTGACATTCGACTGTCAGGTCATAATTTTCCCATTTTTCTAGATTTCTAAAAATGCTTGATTCGTTCATCTAAGTGTTATAGATCCATGATCTATCAACCCAGATCACTTATAGACACTCTATTACACATATCTAACAAACAAAATACAACTTTTAACAACAAATCATAATATTTCGAAATTTTAGGATTTTATACCTTTTTAGCTTGATCCTTTGAATCTGACTTCTTATTGTTGTTCTTGGCTTGATAAGAGGTTAACCTATCTTAACTTTTCTCTCTATCTCACTCTAGATTTCGAAGATAGAGAGAGAGGATGAGTTTGTAGAAAATAAAAAGTCAAGTGATACTTTTCTCTTTCTTTAATCTATAAACTACTTAGATTCAATGAATTTGCTGGCAAGATTAGCTGAAGTTGGACACATATCTAGGGCTAGGCTAGGGTTAGTTCACCAACCCATTATCTTGCAAAGATTTGCAAGTTACCTTACTAAAAATCCAAAAAGGGAAAATGTGTCATTTGTCATTTTAATTTAATGACATTCTAGACAATTTGCCAAACCCTTAGGGTTTAGGGTTTGGAGCATTTAGGGTTTAGGGTTTAACATTTAACCCTTAAAGATTTAGCAACTTGATTTTCTAAAATTTCCAAATTTAGATTTTCAAAAAAAATAAAAATTTAATATTTCTAAATTATAATTATGATTCTATAATTATAATTAAGATTTCCTAATCATAAATTCAATCTTGCTAATTAGGATTAGCATTTCCTAATTACAATCGCTAATTAAGCAATTTGGGTCAAAATTGTACATTAGGTTTAAAATCCAAATTTTAGGGTTTTAAATAGAAAAATAATATTTCAATTTTAGAAATTAGATTTCCTAATTAGATTAGGGTTTCAATAACTTGACAATTAGGATTTATAATTCCTAATTAATATTGCTAATTTGGCAATTAAATCCACCACTAAACAATTTGAGTTCAAAATGATCATTAGGATTTTCAATCCCACAAATTAGGGTTTGCTAATAATTAAGCTTTGCCCTAATTAGTAGTATAATTAATACCACATAAGCATTATAATTATCCTTTCTATTCCCAGATTAGGGCTTTAATTTATCAGAATCTGAAACTAGGGTTTTCAAATCTGGTATTAGGGTTTTCTAATAATCAATTAGGATTTCCAGAATTTCATTAGGGTTTTCCCTAATTAATTTATAATTAATGACGTTTAACCTTATACATATCATTGCATTCCCAATCTAGGGTTTTTAATATCCGAATTAGGGTTTTAGATTCCCAGAAATGACATTAGGGTTTCCAGAACCAGTTTCTAGGATTTCTTATTAATCGCTAGGGTTTTCTAACCGAACGTTAAAGTTCTCAATATATAATTAGGGTTTGACACATTCATAATTAATCTGGTCAATCCTTGACCCTTAACCACATTAAGTACACATACATAACCATATTCACAGAACTTAATCACATAAATCCTTAAACCTGAATAATTAACCTATATCCTTCATAGAATTTTGGAATCATCAAAATTTTACCCTAATAATATCAAACGCATACACTTATTTTCTGTCTAGGTCTAATATTTGACCTTAAATCAATCATTTAAGATTTTAATAAATTGTCCAAATTCTCGGGTTGTCACACCCACAACTATAACATTATATCAAATCAATACCATTATATTCAAAAATATAATTCGAGAGAACTATTCTTTATTCATAAAAGTTGGGGTCTTACAACCTCCCCTTCTTGTGAAATTTTATCCTCAAAATTAGGGTACATACCTAGTATGTCGAAGAGATGAGGATACCTTGACTTCTTCTCAGATTCTATCTCCCAAGTCATTTCATCCACATCGTGGTTTCTCCACAAAACTTTGACTTGAGGTATAACCTTGGAGCGTATAACATGATTCTTCTTATGCAAGATTTTAATAGGTAACTCTTCATACGTTAAATATTCCTCTATCTCGTCTGGTTCTAACTCAATAATGTGGTTTGGGTCTTTCACGTATTTACGTAACATAGATATGTGAAAAACATTATGAACACGAGACATACTTGGCAGTAAGGCGAGTCTATAGGCCACAGTTTCCACTCGCTCAAGAATTAAAAATGGGTCAATGAATCGAGGATTGATCTTTCCTCTCTTTCCAAATCTTGTAACTCCTTTCCATGGAGAAACACGTAACAACACATGATCTCCAATATCGAATTCTACGTCCTTTCGATGAAGATCAGCATAAGTCTTTTGTCGATCTTGTGAAGTTTTTATACGTTGTCGGATCGTTTGAATCTTTTCTGTAGTCATACGTTCCAACTCCAGTCCCAACAACGTTGCTTTACCAACCTCATCCTAACATACTGGAGAAATACACTTTCTCCCATACAACGCTTCGAATGGAGCCATGCCAATACTTGTTTGATAACTGTTATTGTAGAAAAACTCCACCAATGGTAAAAACTTATCCCAACTTCCCTTGAAATCATGGACAAAGAGCCTTCATAGATCTTCAAGAGTTTGAATAGTCCTCTCCGACTGTCCATCCGTCTGAGGATGATATGCCGAGCTAAATCGTAAATCCGTTCCCATAGCATTCTGCAAACTAACCCAAAATCGTGAAGTGAATCTTGGGTCTCGATCAGAAACTATGGATACTGGCATACCATGCAGTCTTACAATCTAATTTATGTACATACGAGCAAGACGTTCAAGTGTATAAGTTTCTCGTATAGGTAAGAAGTGAGCAGACTTGGTCAATCTATCAACAATGACCCAAATTGCATCTATGCCTTGAGAAACCTTGGGAAGACCAATAACGAAATCTATAGTAATGTGCTCCCACTTCTATTATAGAATTTAAAGTGGTTGCAATGGACCTTTTGGTACTTGATGCTCCGCCTTGACTCGTTGACAAGTTAAACACCTTTAGATAAACTCCGCTATCTCTCTCTTCATATTGCTTCACCAAAATGTATGTCGAAGATCATGATACATTTTGGTACTCCCAGGATGGATTGCAAACGGTGTGTTATGTGTCTCCATCATGATTTTATACTTTAAATCAGGGTCGTTAGGAACACAAAGTCTGGAGTTGACTCGAAGTATTCCTTCTTCATCGATTCTTGCTTCCGGCATAGCACCTTCTTGCACTTTCTTCCTCATACGCATCAGCTCTGGGTCTGTAGCTTGAGCATCTTTAACTTTATCAATTAAAGTCGGTCCCACTCGTATATTCGCCATCATCACATGGGTCCCTAGAGTTTTTAACTCTATCTCATCCTTTGCAAGTCACACAAAATGGGCCTTTGCGTTGACAATATCGCACTCGTACTTGCGTATGATCTTCTACTCAATGCGTCGGCTACCACGTTCGTTTTTCCAGGATGGTATTGGATGGTATGATCCTAATCTTTCAACAGTTCAAGCCAACGTTGTTGTCGCATGTTGAGTTCCTTTTGAGTGAAGAAATATTTGAGGCTTTTATGATCCGTAAAGATCTCCACTTTCTCCCCATACAAGTAATGCCTCCAAATTTTAAGTGCGAAGACAACAGCTACTAACTCTATGTCATAACTAGGATAATTCCTCTCATATTCTTTGAGTTGTCTTGAGGCATAGGCTATGATTTTTCCATGTTGCATGAGAACACATCCCAACCCTTTGCCCGAATCATCACTGTAGATGACAAATCCCTCCGAGCCAGATGGTATTGTCAGAACAGGTGCTGAAATGAGTCTCCTCTTGAGTTCTTGAAAACTCTTTTCACATTCTTTGCTCCAACCGATTGTATCTTTCCGAGTCAGCTGAGTTAATGGAGTAGCGATTCGAGAAAATCCTTCCACGAATCTCCGATAATAACCAGCTAAACCGAGAAAGCTACGTACTTCAGTCACTAATTTAGGTTGCTTCCAGCTTTGAATAGCTTCAATCTTTGTCGGGTCAACAGATATTCCATGACTTGATACTACGTGCCCAAGGAATGCTACTTCCTCAAGCTAGAACTCGCATTTCTTCAACTAGGCATAAAGCTTGTATTCACGAAGCTTTTGGAGTGTCAGCCTCAAGTGTTGCTCATGATCTTCACGGCTTTAGGAATAAATAAGGATGTCATCAATAAAGATGACCACAAAGTGATCCAAATATTCCTTGAATACTCGGTTCATCATATCCATGAAGGTAGCAGGAGCATTAGTCAATCCGAAGGACATAACTAGGAATTCATAATGCCCGTACCGAGTTCTGAAATCCGTCTTTGGAATGTCATCAGTTCTAATCTTCAATTGGTGATATCCGAAACGAAGATCAATCTTTGAAAATAATTTGTCTCCTTGCAACTGGTCAAATAGGTCATCAATACGTGGCAATGGGTACCTATTTTTGATGGTGACATGATTCAACTCCCGATAATCAATACAAAGTCGCATACTCCCATCTTTCTTCTTCACGAATAGAACAGGAGCACTCCAAGGAGACGTACTAGGATGAATGAAACCTGTGACACCCCCAAAATTAGGTATACATCACCCATCTTGGGTCGTCAGATACATGGTACAAAATTCAAATACAACTTACTAATACAACTGTCGTGTACAATACGACAAAACATAACTGTGAGTTTGAATACAATTATTGGATACTAGAGATTATACAAACTCAAAAGGAGTCCTCATTACAATTATTAACATACTATTTCACAGAATAGCGAGGACTACTAATGCTATCCTCTGGACCGTCACTCCGTTCCCCGACTAGTCCCTGTTATGTTCTCATTTCCTGAAGAGAACAGTGAAAGAAAGGGTGAGCTCAACTATTCCAGTAAGAAATATTATGACTAAGATAATGCAGAATAAATTATCGTTAGCCTTCGACAGTGTTAAACTGATACAATATAACAACCATCAAGTTTAACTGCAGCGGAACAAGCAATCCATTAAAAGAGTCAAGTAGAGAATAAAATCTACTATCTTTTATGATTTAAAGGTTTTTAATGACTTTTATCGCTGGGACTCAGCTTAATAAATAATCCACATCATCGAATCACCCATGCACTACGACCAAGAATATTCTTTAGTATCACGACCACAAATTATCAATGCACTACACCCAAGGACATTCATGTATTCATTAATGGTCATGAGCATTCCAACAACTGTCCATAAATGCACTACAGGCCAATAATAACTTTTACCACATCATTTGTAACATTACGGTCATGATTAGACCAAATAATCCCTGGTCATAATCATACCAAGTCCATCTATGCACTACAGGCCACATATGACTTTCAACATAATATAAACACGAGGATGATGACAATGATATAACAATTCAATAAAAACAAGTTCAAGAATTAATTTATCCAAGAACTAATAATGTCTAAATTGTCAACATGATACTACTTTGTAGAGTAAAATTTAAGAATGATCAGAAGAATATTTCCATGAAAAGATACTAGATGAAGCGCAAATATCAAGGATATTCTACTAATTTCATGGAGTATAGAAGTCAAAACTTTAACCAACTGAGTATAATAAAGAATGGAATAACAAAAGAAATCACCATGCATGCGGTACTTCGCATAGACATGTTATTCCAATAGAATAATAATAACAGAGCCAGGTCAGGCAAAATTTGCACCGACAGGATGTTCCAAAAGAATAATAAAGACGGAACCAGGTCCGGTGTGAAACATACAGACAGGATGTTCCAACAGAATAATAATAAAGACAGAACCAGGTCCAATGTAAAACACACAGATAGGAAGTTCCAACAGAATAATAGAAGAATGTCACCAAGTATAGGATAAACCGCGTATACAGGTTATTCCAACAGAATAATAAGCAATGGAATAACAACAGTTCTCTTCGGGAATAAGAAAGAATAACACCCCTTACATTAGTAGTAGATTGAATACTGCAGTAGTGTAGTAACAGAATACTCTTCTTCAATCTCTCTTATTCTCTTTATACTTTCTCTCTCTATAGCTTGAATGATTTCGTGAAAAATAATGAAGCACTAGGCCTCTATTTATAGAAGATTTCTAGCTTAGCACTTGAAATGTGAAAAGGCAAGTGGCTTGACGACTGGTGATGTGAAAAGAAAAGTGGTTTGACACCTGTAATGTGAAACGATAATTGGTTCGACGCCTGTAATATGAAACGACAAGTGTTTTGATGTCTGGTAAAGGTAGTTACTATTGACGAAGGTAATTACTATTGACTAAGGTAATTACTATTAACAAAGGTAATTACTATTGACGAAGAGACTCTTAGATGATGACATATGGCCCCCCCATAAAATAACCAAACTTACCACAAACGTCTCATAATATACTTTTTATATACATCAAGGATTGAATAAATATTACCATAAATTATTTTATTTTTAATCAACACATATTTAATCTTTCAACAATTATTAATCATTTATAACTTGTCGTCTCAATTATTGATTTAATAATATAACATATTATACAGATGATACTGTGACAATAATTGAATCAATAATATAAGAGATATGATGCAGCAGTTACTGTAGCAATAATTGAGTATAGCTGAGTGACTTCTTACGTAAGCATCAATAATCAATACCGTGTGCTACTATGTAACCACGCGTATTACTGTACTTTTACTACCGGGTAGTTTAACAGTTTTAACGCTAACACCTCTGCCGTTATTTTCATAAAGTATTTTTGTCATTTTCTCAATCCGACAATAATTCTGTTGTGGGGTCCACCAATGATTGTGTCGTCGTACGAATATTCCTCGACAAAAAGAATATTTCCTGACCAAACGAATATTTTATAACAATTTGCTTACTTTGCAAAATTTATAAATATTATCCACAACTATAACATTATATCAAATTTACTCCATAATATTCAAAAATAATATTTATAGAAAATTCATCTTTATTTATAAAAGTTAGGGTCTTACAATCTCCCCTTCTTATGAAATTTTGCCCTCGAAATTAGGGTACGTACATGGTATGTCGAAGAGGTAAGGATACCTTGATTTCTTTTCAGATCTTAACTCCCAAGTCATTTCTTCAACATCGTGGTTTCTCCACAAAACTATGACTTGAGGTATAACCTTGGAGCGTAGAATATGTTCCTTCTTATCCAAGATTTGAATAGGAACCTCTTCATACGTCAAATTTTCCGCTATTTCATCCGGTTCTAACTCAATAATGTAGTTCGGGTCTTTCACATATTTACGTAACATGGATATGTGAAAAACATTATGAACATGAGACATACTTGGCGGTAAAGCGAGTCTATAGGCCACAGTTCCTACTCGATCGAGGATTAAAAATGGGCCGATAAATTGAGGATTTAGTTTTCCTCTCTTTCCAAATCTCATAACTCCTTTCCATGGAGCAACACGCAACAACACAT
Source organism: Panax japonicus (assembly GCA_020205505.1). Lineage (NCBI taxonomy): Eukaryota > Viridiplantae > Streptophyta > Magnoliopsida > Apiales > Araliaceae > Panax > Panax japonicus. The sequence continues at coordinate 73,582,919 of CM035091.1, forward strand.
GATCTCCTATATCGAATTTCACATCCTTTCGATGAAGATCAGCATAACTCTTTTGTCGATCTTGTGAGGTTTTTATACGTTGTCGGATCGTTTGAATCTTTTCCGTAGTCATACGTACCAACTCTGGTCCCAAAAGCGTTGCTTCACCCACCTCATCCCATCATACTGGAGAACGACACTTTCTTCCATACAACGCTTCGAATGGAGCCATGCCGATACTTACTTGATAACTGTTATTGTAGAAAAACTCCACCAATGGTAAAAACTTGTCCCAACTTCCCTTGAAATCAAGGACACAGAGTCTTAATAGATCTTCAAGAGTTTGAATAGTCCTCTCCGACTGTCCGTCCGTCTGAGGATGATATGCCGAGCAAAATCGTAAGTCTGTGCCCATAGCGTTTTGCAAACTAACCTAAAATCGTGAAGTGAATCTTGGGTCTCGATAAAAAAACTATGGATTCCGGCATACCATGCAGTCTTACAATCTCATTTATGTACATACGAGCAAGACGTTCAAGTGTATAAGTTTCTCGTATCGGTAAGAAATGAGCAGACTTGGTCAATCTATCAACAATGACCCAAATCACATATATGCCTTGAGAAACCTTAGGAAGACCGGTAACTAAATCCATGGTAATGTACTCCCACTTACATTCTAGAATTTCAAGTGGTTGCAATGGACCTTTTGGTACTTGATGCTCCGCTTTAACTCATTGACAAGTTAGACATCTTGAGATAAACAACGTTATCTCTCTCTTCATATTGCTCCACCAAAATATATGACGAATATCATGATACATTTTGGTACTCCCAGGATGGATTACTAACGGTGTGTTGTGGGCCTCCATCATGATTTTATACTTTAAATCAGGGTCGTTAGGAACACAAAGTCTAGAGTTGACTCAAAGTATTCCTTCTTCATCTATTCTTGCTTCCGACATAACACATTCTTGCACTTTCTTCCTAATACACGTCATCTCCATGTCTGTAACTTGAGCAGCTTTAACTTTATCGATTAAAGTCGGTTTTACTCGTATATTCGCCATCATCACATGGGTCCCTGGAGTCTTTAACTCTATCTCCATCCTTTATAAGTCACACAAAATGGGCCTTTGCATTGACAATATCGCACTCGTACTTGCATATGATCTTCTACTCAATGCGTCAGCTACCACATTCGCTTTTCCAGGATGGTATTGGATGGTATGATCATAATCTTTCAATAGTTCAAGCCAATGTCGTTGTCGCATTTTGAGTTCCTTTTGAGTAAAGAAATATTTGAGGCTTTTATGATTCGTAAAGATCTCCACCTTCTCCCCATACAAGTAATGCCTCCAAATCTTTAGTGCGAAGACAACAGCTGCCAACTCTAGATTATGAGTAGGATAATTCCTCTCATATTCTTTGAGTTGTCTTGAGGTATAGGCTATGACTTTTCCATGTTGCATGAGAACACATCCCAACCCTTTGCCCGAAGCATCACTGTAGATGACAAATCCCTCCGAGTCATATGGTATTGTCAGAACAGGTGCCGAAATGAGTTTCCTCTTGAGTTCTTGAAAACTCTTCTAACATTCTTCGCTCCAACTAAAATTTGTATCTTTCCGAGTTAGCTGAGTCAATGGAGTAGCGATTCGAGAAAATCCTTCCATGAATCTTTGATAATAACCAGCTAAACTGAGAAAGCTACGTACTTCGGTCACTGATTTAGGTTGCTCCTAGCTTTGAATTGCTTCAATATTTGCTGGGTCAACAGATATTCCATGACTTGATACTACGTGCCCAAGGAATGTTACTTCCTCCAGCCAGGATTCACATTTCTTCAACTTGGCATAAAGCTTGTATTCACGAAGCTTTTGGAGTGTCAGCCTCAAGTGTTTCTCATGATCTTCACGGTTTTTGGAATAAATAAGGATGTCATCAATAAAGACGACCACAAAGTGATCCAAATATTCCTTGAATACTCAGTTCATCATATCCATGAAGGCAGTAGGAGCATTAGTCAATCCAAAGGACATGACTAGGAATTCATAATGCCCGTACCGAGTTCTGAAAGCCGTCTTTGGAATGTCATCAGTTCTAATCTTCAATTGGTGATATCCGGAATGAAGATCAATCTTTGAAAAGAATTTGGCTCCTTGTAACTGTTCAAACAGGTCATCAATATGTGGAAATGGATACCTATTTTTGATGGTGACATGATTTAACTCCCGATAATCAATACAAAGTCGCATACTCCCATCTTTCTTCTTCACGAATAGAACAGGAGCACCCTAAGGAGAAGTACTAGGACGTATAAAGCCAATGTCTAACAATTACTACAGTTGGGTCTTTAACTCTTGAAGTTCAATAGGAGCCATTCGATATGGGGCTTTGGAAATGGGTTTTGTACCGGGTTCAAGGTCGATACAAAATTCAATTTCGCGCTCAGGGGGGTAGGCCAGGAAGTTCTTCGGGGAATACGTCGGGAAATTTATTAACAATAGAAATATCTTTCAAAAATGACGTATTTTTGTTTAAATCTGTGACATGAGTTAAGAAAGCTTGACATGCGTTTTTAATAAACGAATAGCTTTATGTCTTGAGATGACTGTGATTGATTTTAATGGTTTGGTCGCTTGAATTCACATAATAGGTTGATTAGGAATATGAAAGCTAACAACCTTACAGAAACAATCAATTTTTGCATAATGAGTAGTTAACCAATCAATCCCTAGAATCAAGTCAAATGCAAGTATTTCCAATGAAATAATATCTACAGGTAATGTGAGGGTACCGATTTGAACCAAACAAGACTTATAAACAGTGGATGTAATGAAGGTTTCTCCCAACAGAGTTTCCACAGATAAGTCAAAGTCTAATTTCTCCGGAGTCAAATTTAATCGATGAGCACAAGTAGGAGAAATAAAAGAATGGGTAGAACCGATATCAAATAAAGTATAGATTTTGTTAGAGTTTATGATAAGCTTACCCGTGATGACCTCATTCGGGTTCCTTGCTTTCTGGGAGGTCACAACAAACGCTCTCCCTTGCACTATCGGTTTTGACTTTTTTAGGACGGCCTTTAATGCCTCCATCCTAGCTGAATTTGTCTTCGGTGAACGACAAAATCAGGCTAAGTGACCTTCTCTTCCACAATTATAACATACTTTGGACGGCATCGCACAGTTTGGACTTATGTGCCCCTCCCCTCTGTATTTGAGACATATGATAGGTGGTCGTTCTCCTTCCTTAACGACAGGTGCTAGTACTGACTTCTTTCCATCATTGTTGAATCTCCCCTTCTTAAAATTTCCATTCTTATTGTTTTGGCCCTGATTACCACAGAAGTGGTTACCATTTCTGGCCTGATGATTCCCTCCACGCTTGTTGTCACCGCTTCGATGACTGCTCTCGTTGGTATTATCATTTTGCCGGCTGCTCTCTTTTAATTGTGTTGACTCGTTATCGCGCTCCACTAACTGAACCCTATTTACAACATCTGAATATAAACACAGTTTATGAGAAATAAGATGTTGACGTATCTCCGGCTTCAAACCTCTTAAAAACATCTGTGTCATTCTCTCTTCATTATCCACCAAGTGGGACGCAAACCGGGATAACTCCGTAAATTTAGCCTCGTATTGCGACACGGTCATATAGTTTTGTTCCAACTTGATAAACTCCACCTCCTTCATGTGACGAATACTTTCAGGAAAGTATTTGTCGTTGAACAACTCTTGGAACTTCTCCCAAGACATCTTCAGTATAGCAGGTTGAGTACGTTTTATCGATTCCCACCAGTAATCTGCCTCTCCGCGCAACATAAAGGCGGCAAATGGAACCTTTTGCTCCTCGGAGCATCCCAAAACGTCAAATATCTTGGTGGTCTGCTTTATCCATGCTTCCACCATAAGTGGTTTTTCCTCTCCCTTAAACTCCGGTTGTCCCAGCTCCTTGAACTGTTTAGCGGTGACCGCCCGAGAGTTTCTGTGACGCCCCCAAAATAGGTATACAACACCCATTCTAAGTCGTCAAAATACATGGTACAAGAAACAACTACAAATTTATTAATACAACATAAAAACTGTGAGTTTAAATACAAATATTGTCATCTAGACAATATCCACACTCAAATAAGTCCTAATTAAAATTATTGATACACTATTTTATAGAATAGTGAGGACTACTAGAACCACTTCTAGAATCATCATTCCACACCCTGACTAGTACTCGCTACATTCTCGCCTCCTGAGAAGAAAAATGGAACAATAAGGAAAAGGGTGAGCTCAACTAGCCCAGTAAAGAACATTATGACTAAGATAATATAGAACAAATTATCGTTAGTCTTCAACAGGGAAAAATCTGATAGAATACAATAGACAACAAGTTTTAGATCAACAACTGCAGCGGAAATAACAATTCATTAGAAGAATTAAGTAGAGAATGAAATCTACTATCATCTATGAATTTAAAAGTCCATCATCGATATTTTATCCCTGTAACATCAATCAATATACATCTTGAATCAACTAGTCATCTTTGCATTACAGGCCAAAGATATTCATCTGTTGGTCATGTTCATCTCAACACCTGTTCATCTTTGCACTACGGGCCAAAGATATTCATCAGTTGGTCATGTTCATCTAAACACCTGTTTATATTTGCACTACGGGACAAAGATATTCATCAGAAAATCATTCATCTTTGCACTACGGGCCAAAGATATTCAGTTATATCATCATTTAGGACTGAGGATGGTGAAAAATGTTTTAAAGAAAACGAATCCAGTGAAACAAAAGAACAAGTATTAAGGATTCATACTTTAAATAATCCAAGTTCAAAAAAATACTTCATAAATAACCAGATTGGAGTAAAATTCAAGAATGATCAAAACATGGATACAATCAAAGCTAGTATCCATAATAGATATTTTGGACGAAAAATAAAAATTTAATTTTTCTGTTAATAGTGTCGTATTCGTGAATAGTATCGTATACGTGAATAATGTCGTATACGTGAATAGTAACTCCGACACCAAAAGATAGAAATTTCACAAAAACATCATCATGCTTCGTGAATAGTATTCGTGAATAGTAACTCATGAATAGTAACCCCGACATGAAAAAGTTCCAAATTTGATAAAAAGTTCCAACCAATATTTCGACATAATGATATTGAAGAAATAATATCACTTACGAAGAAACTAACATCCCTTACCTCAGAAAGAATAGTACTTCTGACTGGAAAATTGGATATAGTGCTGAAAGAACTTGCACCGTATAACAATACTCAAAGTACTAAAATACACACAAATACGCTCGATATTATATAGAGAGAAAGAGAGAGATAAATCTTTAGTTTCTGGTGTGATTTTTAATTCTAACCTAAGCACTCTATTTATAGGAAAATGCTTAGAACACCAAAGTAGAAAATTTAATATAATATTAATATTTATATTATAAATTCTCTACGCACACTTAGCATCTGAAATCATCCACCTAATCACATGTTAAATGAGTCCCAACAATGTAAAAAACGTTTTTGTTAATATAATTATTTAAAACTTCCAAAAATCAATTATTCTGGAACCTCGGAACTTCAATAATTCATAATAAATAGCCCTTTTATCAGAAAATTCGAATCTCGCTATTATTTATAGAAAATTCAATTCTCTACAACTTTACAGAAGAAAGTTTTTCCAAATCCCAAACAAAAATTGACCGAAATCCATAAACGGGCGATTTTACAGGCTATAATCAAATTTCAATCAAGAAATGGGCCCACGGACATGTTTAACATGTTTTAAACAACTTTTGAAACAAAAATACTCCTCAACCTCATATAATCATATATCCCACATTCATTGTAAAAATATCCCCATTATTATATTATAATAATATAATAAAATATTATTTTATTAGAAAAGATAAAATATCAATTTTTAACAATTGTCACTTTAAAAATTTTCTTCATCTATATCCACATAAAATCAATATTTTCCTCATCATATAAATCAATAATTAATTATTCACAAATAATATTACAGAATCACAGTACTGGCAACCAGGCCGTTCCCAGGAAAGAGGGGGCTTTCCAATAAAGATTTCTCCTTACTAGCGTGCAATTAGGTGACCAAATCTCTCCTTAGACAGCACTTTCTATACATTGCCAATAATGTTATATAATAATATTATTCAGATAATATGAATTATTGTTCTGATAATGAAAATTACTGTGTAGTGACAATTATTGAAATAACAGTAATATAAAAAATTAACGCAGTAATTATTGAATCAATAAAATAAAATAATAAACAGTAATTACTGTAACAATTATTGAGTAGTGTCTTCTTACGTAAGAATCAATAATTGGTGCAATACCGTGTGCTACTGTTCAACAACGCGTATTACTGTGTTTTAACCACCGGATATTCCAATAGTATTAACGGTAACAATTGCGCCGTTATTTATAAATAACTTATACTTGTCGTTTTCTTCATTCAATCGCTTTTCGTTATGGGCCCCACAAAAGACTGCGCCATCGTACGAATATTTCCCGACAGCAAGAATATTCCACGACCAATCGAATATTTCCCAACAACAATGAATATTTTATAACCACATGTTTATTTAAAATATTTGCGCATTTTACCCACAACTAACCATATTAATCAAATCAACCTTTACTATTTCAAAATAATAAATAGAGGAAATTAAATTTCATTTATTAATAATTCGGGGTGTTACAGTCTCCACTGTTTCCACCTGCATTTTGGACAGGAACTGCTCTCGCCTGCTGTTGCATCAATTGTATAAAGCCCCTGAACATTTGATCATTCATCATTTGGTCAGTGTTGTTGTTTACATGAGGATTGTCGCCTTCTTGATGCATATTATCCTGATTATTGATATGTGGTGAATCAACGGTCGCCTGTGCTCCATTGATATTCTCAACATTCTCGGATGTCATTTTCAGATACTACCACAAAACAAAGGTTAATTGACATATAACATATTATTCCTAAATTCTGACCGACTAATTAAATACCACATAAACTTAGGTAGGTCATACTAGCGAAGGAATTCCCCGTCTCTCCTCTCCTAGTACTATTCTCACATCTTAGCAAGGGATCATATCCCTAAGCTCTGATACCAACTGTGAAGCCCCCAAAATTAGGTATACATCACCCATCTTGGGTCGTCAGATATATGGTACAAAATTTAACTACAACATACTAATACAACTGTAGTGTACAATATGGAAAAACATAACTGTAAGTTTGAATACAATTATTGTCTACTAGAAATTATACAAACTCAAAAGAAGTCCTCATTACAATTATTAACACATTATTTCACGGAATAGTGAGGACTACTAATGTTATCCTCTGGACCGTCACTCCGTTCCCCGACTAGTCCCTGTTATGTTCTCATTTCCTGAAGAGAACAGTGAAAGAAAGGGTGAGCTCAACTAGCCCAGTAAAAAATATTATGACTAAGATAATGCAGAATAAATTATCATTAGCCTTCAACAGTGTTAAACTGATAAAATATAACAAATCAAGTTTAACTGCAGTGGAACAAGCAATCCATTAAAAGAGTCAAGTAGAGAATAAAATCTACTATCTTTTATGATTTAAAAGGTTTTTCATGACTTTTATCGCTGGGACTCAGCTTAATAAATAATCACCACAAATTATCCATGCACTACAGCCAAGGACATTCGTGTATTCATTAATGGTCATGATCATGCCAACAACTGTCCATCAATGCACTATGGGCCAATGATAACTTTTACCACATCATTTGTAACATTACGGTCATGATTACACCGAATAATCCCTGGTCATAATCATACTAAGTCCATCTATGCACTACAGGCCACAGATAACTTTCAACATAATATAAACATGAGGATGATGATAATGATATAAGAATTCAATAAAACAAGTTCAAGAATTAATTTATTCAGAAACTAATAATATCCAAATTGTCAACATGATACTGCTTTGTAGAGTAAAATTCAAGAATGATCAGAAGAATATTTCTATGAAAAGATACTGGATGAAGCGCAAATATCAAGGATATTCTACTAATTTCATGGTGTATAGAAGTCAAAACTTTAACCAACTGAGTATAATAAAGAATGGAATAACAAAAGAAATCACCATAAATGTGGTACTTCGTATAGACAGGTTATTCCAACAGAATAATAATAACGGAACCAGGTCAGACAAATTTGCAACGACAGGATGTTCCAACAGAATAATAACAAAGACGGAACTAGGTCCGATGTAAAACACACAGACGGGATGTTCCAACAAAATAATAGAAGAATGTCACCAAGTATAGGGTAAACTGCGTATACAGATTATTCCAACAGAATAATAAGCAATGGAATAACAACAGTTCTCTTCATGAATAAGAAAGAATAACACCCCTTACATTAGTAGTAGATTGAATACTGCAGTAGTGTAGTAACAGAATACTCTTCTTCTTTCTCTCTTATTCTCTCTATACTTTCTCTCTCTATAGCTTGAATGAATTTGTGAAAAATAATGAAGCACTAGGCCTCTATTTATAGAAGATTTCTAGCTTAGCACTTGAAATGTGAAAAGACAAGTGGCTTGACGACTGGTGATGTGAACAGAAAAGTGGTTTGACGCCTGTAATGTGAAACGACAATTGGTTCGACGCCTGTAATATGAAATGGCAAGTGGTTTGACGTCTGGTAAAGATAGTTACTATTGACGAAGGTAATTACTATTGATGAAGATATTTACTATTGACGAAGAGACTCTTAGATGATGACATATGGGCTCCCCATAAAATAACCAAACATACCACAAACGTCTCATAATAGACTCTTTATATACATCAAGGATTGAATAAATATTACCACAAATCATTTTATTTTTAATCAACACATATTTTATCTTTCAACAATTATTAATCATTTATAACTTGTCGTCTCAATTATTGATTTAATAATATAACATATTATACAGATGATACTGTGACAATAATTGAATCAATAATATAAGAGATATAATGCAGCAATTACTGTAGCAATAATTGAGTATAGCTGAGTGACTTCTCACGTAAGTATCAATAATCAATACCGTGTGCTACTATACAACCATGCGTATTACTGTACTTTTACTACCGGGTAGTTCAACAGTTTTAACAGTAACACCTCCGCCGTTATTTTCATAAAGTATTTTTGTTGTTTTATCAATCCGACAATAATTCCATTGTGGGGTCCACCAATGATTGTGTCGTCGTACGAATATTCCCCGACCAAATGAATATTTTTTAACAACTTGTTTACTTTGCAAAATTTATAATTATTACCCACAACTATAACATTATATCAAATTTACTCCATAATATTTATAGAAAATTCATCTTTATTTATAAAAGTTGGGGTCTTAGAAAACCAATGTCTAACAATTCCTGCAATTGGGTCTTTAACTCCTGAAGTTCAATAGGAGCCATTCAATATGCGGCTTTGGAAATGGGTTTTGTATCAGGTTCAAGGTCGATACAAAATTCAATTTCAAGCTCTGGGGGTAGGCTAGAAAGTTCTTCAGGGAATACGTCAGGAAATTTATTAACAATAGAAATATCTTTCAAAACTGACGTATTTTTGTTTAAATCTGTGACATGAGCTAAGAAAGCTTGACACCCGTTTTTCAATAAACGAATAACTTTATGGCTTGAAATGACCGTGATTGATTTTAATGGTTTGGTCGCTTGAATTCGCATATTAGGTTGATTACGCAAGTATTTTTAAAGAAATAAGATTGACAGGTAATGTGTGGTTATCGATTTGAACCAAACAAGACTTATAACCAGTGGATGTAATGAAGGTTTCTTCCAACAGAGTTTCCACAGATAAGTCAAAGTCTAATTTTTCCGGAGTCAAATTTAATCGTTGAGCGCAAGTAGGGGAAATAAAAGAATGGGTAGAACCGGTATCAAAAAAAGTATAGACTTCGCTAGAGTTTATGATAAGCTTACCCGTGATGACCTCATTTGGGTTCCTTGCTTTTTGGGAGGTCACAACAAACGCTCTCCCTTGCACTACCGGCTTTGACTTTTCTGGGACGGCCTTTGGTGCCTCCATCCTAGCTGAACTTGTCTTCAGTGAATGATAAAATCGGGCTAAGTGACCTTCTCTTCCATAATTATAACATGCTTTGGACGGCATCGCGCAGTTTGGACTAATGTGTCCCTCCCCTCCGCATTTGAAGCATATGATAGGTGGTCGTTCTTCTTCCTTAACAATGGGTGCTGGTGCTGACGTCCTTCCATCATTGTTGAATCTCCTCTTCTTGAAATTTCCATTCTTATTGGCCTGTTGATTCCCTCCACGCTTGTTGTCACTGCTTCGACGACTGCTCTCATTTGGTTGCGTTGACTCGTTATCGCTCTCCACTAACTGAGCCCTATTTACAACATCTGAATACAAACACAGTTTATGAGAAATAAGATGTTGACATATCTCAGGTTTCAAACCTTACAAAAACATTCGCGTCATTCGCTCTTCATTATCCACCAAATGGGATGCAAATCGGGATAACTCTGCAAATTTGGCTTCATACTGCGACACGGTCATATTATTTTGCTCCAATTTGATGAATTCTACCTCTTTTATATGATGAATACTTTCGGGAAAGTACTTGTCATTGAATAGTTCTTGGAACTTTTCCCAAGACATCTTCAGTGCGGCCGGTTGAGTACGTTTTACCAATTCCCACCAGTAATCTGCCCCTCCTCGCAACATAAAGGCTGCAAAGGGAACCTTTTGCTCATCGAAGCATCCCAAGACATCAAATATCTTGGTGATCTGCTTTATCCATGCTTCCGCCTTTAGTGGTTTTGGCTTTTCAATAAACTCCGGTGGTCCCAGCTCCTTGAACTGTTTAGCGGTGACCGTCCGAGAGTTTCCAGTATTCCCACCTACATTATGGACAGGAGCCGCTCTCGCCTGCTGTTGCATGAATTACATAAAGCCTCTAAACACTCCATTATTCATCATTTGGTCAGTGTTGTTGTTTGCATGAGGATTGTCGCCTTCCTGATGCACATTATCCTGATTATGTGGTTAGTCAACGGTTGTCTGTGCTCAATTGCTATTCTCAATATTCTGGGATGTCATTTTCAGATACTGCCACAAAAAAAAAGGTTAATTGACATGTAACATATTATCCCTATATTCTGGCCGACCAATTAAATACCAAAAAAAACTTAGGTAGGTCATACTAACGAAGGAATTCCCCATCTCTCCCCTCCTAGTTCTATTCTCACATCTTAGCCAGGGATCATATCCTTAAGCTCTGATACCAACTGTGACGCCCCCAGAATTAGGTATACATCACCCATCTTGATTCTCCAGATACATGGTACAGAATTCAAATACAACTTAATAATACAACTGTCGTGTACAATACGACAAAACATAAACTGTGAGTTTGAATACAAATATTGTCTACTAGAGATTATACAAACTCAAAAGGAGTCCTCTTTATAATTATTATCACACTATTTCACAGAATAGTGAGGACTACTAATGCAGCATATAGAACCATCACTCTATTCCCCGACTAGTCCCAGTTACGTTCTCATTTCCTGAAGAGAATAATGAAAGAAATGGTGAGCTCAACTAGCCCAGTAAGAAATATTATGACTAAGATAATGCGGAATAATTTATCGTTAGCCTTCAACAATGTTAAACTGATAAAATGTAATAAAAATGAAATTTAACTGCAGCGGAACAAGCAATCCATTAAAAGAGTCAAGTAGAGAACGAAATCTACTATCTTTTATGATTTAAAAAGTTTTTCATCACTTTTATCGCTGGGACTTAGCCTAATAAATAATCCACATCATCGAATCACCCCTGCACTACGGCAAAGGATATTCTTTAGTATCACGACCACAATTATCCATGCACTACGGGGCAATAATATTTGTGTATTCATTAATGGTCATGATCATCCCAACAACTGTCCATCAATGCACTACGGGCCAATGAGGACTTTTATCACATCATTTGTAACATTACAGTCATGATTACACCGAATAATCCCTAGTCATAATCATACCAAGTCAATCTATGCACTACAGGCCAGAGATGACTTTCAACAAAATATAAACATGAGAATGATGACAATGATATGAGAATTCAATAAAACAAGTTCAAGAATTAATTTATCTAGGAACTGATAACGTCCAAATTGTCAACATGATCCTGCATTGTAGAGTAAAATTCAAGAATGATCAGAAGAATATTTCCATGAAAAGATACTGCATGAAGCGCAAATATCAAAGATAATCCACTAATTTCATGGGTATAGAAGTCAAAGTTTTATCCAACTAAGTATAATAAAGAATGGAATAACAAAAGAAATCACCATGCATTCGATAGACTGCACAGGCAGGTTAGTCCAACAGAATAATAAATAACGGAACCAGGTCCGGCGTAAAATACACAGACAGGATATTCTAATAGAATAATAAAGGATGGAACCAGGTCCGGCGTAAATGCACAGACATGATATTCCAATAGAATAATAAAGGATGGAACCAGGTCCGGCGTAAACACACAGACATGATATTCCGACACAATAATAAATAATGGAACCAGGTCCGGTGTAAACGCACAGACAGGATATTCCGACAGAATAATAAAGAATGGAATATTAGAAGAATGTCACCATGTATAGGGTAGCCCGCGTATACAGATTATTCCAACAGAATAATAAATAATGGAATAACATAAGTTCTCTTCATTAAGACGAAAGAAAGAAATAACACCCCTTACCGTAAAAGAAACTGAATATAAGAGTAGGGAAGTAGCAGAATACTTTTCTATAGGTTCTCTTATAATTCTCTCTCTAGAGTTTTAGTGAATTCGTAAGAAATATTGAAGGAATGAGCTTCTATTTATAGGAAAATGGAATGAATAGTAACTAATTCATGAACGGTCCAGATTGATTTACTATTAAACAGATGATCCAGATTGGTTTACTATTAAAACTTAAAACAACGATCCATGCTGATTTACTATTAAAACTTTAAACCAGCTATCCATATTGATTTACTATTATAACTCCACCAGCGGTCCATATTGACTTACTATTATATCTTCAACCAACGGTCTAAAAAATTAGCACATCTTCTCATGGAATAATATTGTACCCAAATACCCGAATGCACAATACTAGAGTGAATAGTAACCGGGTGAATAGTAACTTGTGAATAGTAACTCGTGAATAGTAACTCATGAATAGTAACTCGTGAATAATAATTCATGAATAGTAACTCATGAATAGTAACTCGTGAATAGTTCTCTGACACGAAAAGTGTCCCGAATACCCAATTGAACAATATATCTTCCAGACATCAATTATACTAACACAAATAAGTCCAACACAATGAAACTATAAAATTCATCTTTAATCAACACGAACTTATTCATCATTAATATTATAATTCATAATATTTAACAACCAGGTCGTTCCCAGGAAAGAGGGGGCTTTTCGATAAAGATTTCTCCTTATTGGCGCGCAATTAGGTGATCAAACCTCTCCTTGACAAAACTTCTAGACATTGCCAATATTGCAAATAATAATATGAATAACTTTGTCGTCTCAATTATTGATTTAATAATATATCATATAATGCAGATGATACTGTAATAATAATTGAATCAATAATATCAGAAATATGATGCAGCAATTACTGTAGCAATAATTGAGTATAACTGAGTGACTTCTCACGTAAGCATCAATAATCAATATCGTGTGCTACTGTGAAACTACGCGTATTACTGTACTTTTACTACAGGGTAGTTCAACAGTTTTAACTGTAACACCTCCGCTGTTATTTTCATAAAGTATTTTTGTCGTTTTATTAATCCGACAATAATTCTGTTGTGGGGTCCACCAATGATTGTGCCGTTGTACGAATATTCCTTGTTAAACAAATATTCCCCGACCAATCGAATATTATATAACAACTTGCTTACTTTGCAAAATTTATAAATATTACCCACAACTATAATATTATATCAAATCAATACCATTATATTCAAAGATATAATTCGAGAAAATTATTTTTTATTCATAAAAGTTGGGGTCTTACATCTCGCGTAAGTATCAATAATCAATACTGTGTGCAACTATGCAACCACGCGTATTACTGTACTTTTACTACCGGGTAGTTCAACAGTTTTAACGGTACCACTTTCGCCGTTATTTTAAAAAAAAGATAATTCTATCGTTTTCTAACTACGACAATACTTCTGTTGTGGGGTCCACCAATGATTGTGTCGTCGTACGAATATTCCCTGTTAAAACAAATATTCCCCGACCAATCGAATATTATATAACCACTTGCTTACTTTGCAAAATTTGTAAATATTACTCACAACTATAACATTATATCAAATCCACACCATAATATTCAAAAATATATTTCGAGAAAATTATTTTTTATTCATAAAAATTGGGGTCTTACATCTTTGATTTCTTTGAACTAAGTTTCCACTTCCCAATCCAATCGATAAGTAGAGCCCCATAGTTGAGTTGAATCCTAAAGCATATTGTTGTCATAAGCTTTAGTTGAACTTCATTGAAAGAGTCGTGGCCAGAGCTTTTACAGTAAATGCACTTCCCAATAATGTCATCCAGAAACTCATTCTTATGGGTAAACTCTTTCTTCTTGTATCCCTTGACGTCCTGAAACTTTGTGTTACGCATCTTCTTTAGACCTTCATGAAAGTCGATGACCTCCATAGATACAAGTCCCTTTGATTTGAAACCTAGGGCTAGGTTTATATCTTCAGCTTTGAGTTTAATTTGTTCCCCCTTGGCCCTTGTAGTGATAATGTCGTTCTCAAAAGCTCCATTGATGTAGAACACTTTCACCATCTCCGGGTAGATCCATGTGCTGGTGCTCAAAGCTTCTTCAAGACCAACTTTCTTTAGAAGAGACATAATTTTGTGAAATTGAGGGTCTGTTGTCTTGAATTCGTCGAAGTTGAGTTGGTAACTAGTGATAACATTTGAAGCTGCCATTAATTGAACTGAGGTTGGTTGAGCATTTCTGAAGGCTAGGGTTTTTGCTGGTAGAGAGAGGAATGAGCTTTTTAAACTTCTGAGGTGAATTTTCAAAAATACCTTTTCAGACTATACTTGTAATTTCCCTCCTCATAATCTGCATTATGACAGGCCCGAATCCGGGCCCCAAATCGCCGCGGATTCGGTACACTAATCATTCTATAACTGTTTGCGGAAGATATAAACATAAATTATTTATACATTAAACTTTACACACTTATCCCCAAGGTCGAGTAACCTTAACTTTTACACAATTCATAAACTATCTAAAATACAACGCATTTATCAAAATACGCTATTACAAACTAGCCGCACTTTATATCCCAAGCTGAACTTGGCATTATCTTTTTCCTGTATCCGAACACGTTCGCCTTATCTGCAATGTTTTATCATGATATAGAAAGGGTGAGCATGAAAGTTGCCCAGCAAGTTTAAATACAATAATATAACGATATATCATGATTGAAAAGTATGAATAATAAGCTGGCTATAATTCATCAATATAATTGAGAACTAGCACGAACAAACTTTTGACTGAACAAGTTTTAAACATGAACAAACATTTCTGAACCAACTGGTAATGAAGGTGATCAGTCTTTCATACCTGACTTATACATGCAAGATGTACAGAATACAATTTTCGTGGCAATCAGCAATGATTAACCATAAGCTTGAATAAAACACTCTTATTAGAGTTAAGTACAAAGAAACTTGCCTGAACCGTTGATTACCGCAACGCAATTTATAACGCATTATCTCGAAGACCTAATATTAGTAATATAGATCTCCAATATTAGAATAATATCATCACAGTATAATTCTATTATATATATATATATATATATATATATATATATATATATATCCACAGAATAACCTAAACACATAGCACATAATCCTATCAGTCTATATAACACATAAGATATAGCATCAAGTCAAACTATTGCAGTCTGAGTTGAACCCGACACAATTCTTACATTCCGACGGTCTAGTCGGACAAAATTTCGAGTCTAAGTTCAATTAAACTCTGACTTAACACTTAAAAATTATCACAGATAATTATCTTATCAGTCAAAATAATTTTTAAAGACTTATAAAAAAATTTCAGATAATTAATATCATTTATCAACAATTTCAATCATTAAAATTGTATTTAAATGAATTAAATACCACATAATTCCTTAATCATTAATATTCATTTAATATAAAATATTAATGAAAATCATAACATAATATTATAATATAATTATAATATATCAAAGTATTTTTAATACCTTAAAATCATAATTATATGATTTTTAAACCATTAAATCCATTATCCGATAATTGCTATTAATATTAGAATATTAATATTTTCTTGACAAAATATCAAAAGTTATATTTTATAACTTCAAATATTTTTATAACACTTAAATCATTTTTATATGATTTTTAAATAATTATTTCTAATTTTTCAAAATTTATTTAATATATCTATTAAATAAACTAATTATCATTAATATTGATTAATTAATGAATTTCATCACAAAATATTAAAAGTCATCAAAAATAACTTAAAATATTTTCTTATACCATAATATTATTTTTCATGATTTTTCATGAATTAAAATTATTTTTAAATAATTTATGTAATATTATAATTATATAAATAAATACCTTTTATATTCCAAAAATATTAAATATATTTGAAATATACCCAAAATAATTAAAAACTATTTTTCAGAATTTAAAATAATTTTTTAGAATTTATTTATTATTTTTAATAATTAAAATCCATTTTTTTTTATTTTTAATTAATTTCTAAAAAATAATAATAATAAACTATCGCTTAAGGGTTATAGCGACACTTTCTGTCGCTATAGGTGTTCTTGAGTGTTCTTGAGCTTCATAGTCAGACTTCGAGAGGCTACATTTGACCACTTATAAATTCTTGATCCTAAGGTTTCTGGGAAATCTAATGTATTGAAGTTGTAGTATAAGTGTAATACTACAACTATCAACCAAGATCCTAGCCAAAACACAACATAACAGTGAGATCTAATCAACAGAAAAACTTGTCAGACATTTTCTTCAATTTCTGGGTTTTCCAGAAATTGAAGAACAGTCAAGGTGCTTCATTTGAACCATTAAATATTTGCTTTACTGGCTTGTTTTATGCGATATGAAGGTTCCACCATATATTCCATATGTCAGGGTACGATTATAATGCATCAAACCCAACTAATAACATAACACTAAGCGATTAATGATGGTCAAAGTTCTGACAAAATAATGGTTCATGAAGATTCTGGTTACCCAGATTTGTTCTTCCAGCTGATCGGTCAACGCTATTTGACCATTGTTACAATCGATTCTGTTTTTAATCTAGTTGATATAATAATAAGTATTTGTAGGTATTATACCAGGCTACAACATAAAACCAACATCATGACCAAAAGAGTAACATACAGCAAGATCTAGAGCTTAGAAAAGCTTGCCAGAACACTGGAAAAATTCTGGGTTGCCCAGATTCTAAGTTTTATGCTCGGTCAACTCACTTTGACCACTCATAAATTGAAATATCTACCTGATCTGAACACGATTCAAGATCCAGGCAGAAGAACACATGACGTAGAACAGATCTAAGAGAAAAAACGCACTAAACAGATAACACACGTAAATTAAGAGGGCCTGGCATTCGACTGTCAGGCCATTTTTTTTCATCATTTCCAGATTTTCAAAAATGCTAAATTCGAGCATCTAGGTGTTATGGATCCATGATCCAACAACCCAGATCTCTAATTGACACCTTCTAACACAACTTTAAACAATCAATTACAACATCAAACATAAAATCAAGAGATTTCGAAATTTAGGGTTCTTATACCTTTTGAGCTTTAATTTGTGATTCTGGTCATAGTGATCTGATCTAGGATAGCAATGAAGTGTTCTTGGCTTATCTTAAAACTCTCTCACATTCCCCATTCCCGAATTTTTAGAGAGAGAAAGGGTTGGAGAAAATGAAAATTCAAGTAGCCTTTCTCTCTCTCTAATGTCTTAAAAATGCAATAATGCAATGTAATGGGCTGTCAAATTAGCTGAGATTGCTGGATATAAAAGTCATGAGCTAGGGCTAGGGTTGGTCCAACCACTACACTAGATCAACTCTTGCAAGTTAAGTCACTATAATGCACTAAGGGCATTTTAGTCTTTTCCATGCAAATTTAATTTTAAAATGGTCATTTGATACAAACCTTTAGGGTTTAGGGTTTATCATTTTAGGGTTTAGGGTTTAGCATTTTAGGGTTTAGGTTTTAACCCTAAAGATTTTAGTAACTTGATTTTCTAAAATTTCCAAATTAGATTTTCAAAATTAAAAATTAATATTTCTTAATTATAATTAGAATTTTCTAATTATATTATAATTTCCTAATCATTACTTACATCTTTCTAATTAGGATTAGCATTTCCTAATTACCATCGTTAATTAAGCAATTAGGGTCAATATCACATATTAGGGTTTACAACCCAAAGATTAGAGTTTCTAATATAAAAATTATCATTTGCTAATTATAATTAGAATTCCCTTAATTATACTAAGGTTTTCTTATCATAAATTAAACTTGCTAATTAGGATTAATTTATCCTAATTAGGATTGCTAAAATAGCAGTTAAATCCACAATGGCATGATATGGTTTTTGACGGAATAATTAGGGTTTAAAATTTGTGATTAGGGTTTTTGAATTGATTAAGCTTTACCCTAATTAACCTTATACTTAATATCACTTGAGCATTATAATTCTCTGTTAAGTTCCCAGATTAGGGTTTCAATTTATCAGAATCTAAAACTTGGATTTTCAGATCAAGTATTAGGGTATTCTAATAATCAATCAGGATTTCCAGCAATTCATTAGGGTTTTCCCTAATTAATTAAAATTAATGACGTTTAACCTTATACATAGCATTGCTTTCCCAATCTAGGGTTTTTAATATCCGAAGTAGGGTTTTGGACTCCCGGAACTGAAACTAGGGTTTCCAGAACTGATTTCTAGGGTTTCTTATCAGACGTTAGGGTTTTCTAACTGAACGTTGGCGTTCTTAATATATACTTAGGGTTTGACATTGATAAAATTTATCTGGACAACCCTTGACCCTTAACCACGTTCTTAACACATACATAACCATTTTCACAGAACTTAATCACATAAATCCTTAATCCTGAATAATTCACCTAAATCCTTCATAGAATTTTGAAATCCTCAAAATTTCAACCTAATAAAATCAAACGCATACACTCATTTTCTGTCTAGGTCTAATATTTGACCTTAAATCAATCATTTAAGATTTTAATAAATTGTCTAAATTCTTGGGTTGTCACATTCACCCCTCCTTATAAGAATTTCGTCCCCGAAATTCACCTTACACCTTACACCGTGCATCTTACATCATTTATACTGAGTGATCACACAAGATCTTGAACTTATTTTCTCGGGTATCTATGAAAGATACTCAAACTTCTCGGGTATCTATCAAAGATACTCAAACTTCTCGGGTATCTATCAAAGATTTACTTTGATACATACGTAAATTTCTCGGGTATCTATCAAAGATACTCAAAACGCGCGCAAAGGTCAAATTCACACTAAGTATTCTTGTATTTACAACTCCATCACATTTTTATCATCTCTGCACCAGGTTACATGGTACATGAGTGATAATTAAAAACAAATTTTAATATTTCAAATCATTTGCTTAAACATTCTATCTATTCCTATTATCCTTAACACTTCATTCACACACAACTATACCCAGTTCATAAAACCACACTTATGAGTTCATAGCCTGGACTCAATTATATGAGTTTAAGAACTTTCCTAGACAGACCTTTGGCGTCCATTCACTGAGGGGTTCATAAACATTTCATATAACTATGAGTCAAGAATGTCACATAAGTATTAGTTTTAAGAACTCGTACTTAACTTTATATCCTCTACCTATGACATATCTATTTGTTATATACATGAGAAAGGAATCAACCTCTTAACACGCATATAGCAAATAGCGTGACACAAACATTTCAATGATTATCAGTGCCAGAAACTAAGTGGTTGTCAAACCAAACTCGGCCACTAATCAATATAGGAAGCTAAGTGAACAATTCCCCACCCATACAAAGAATTGGTCAACCTAACCACTACATCGACCAGGAAGCTAAGTGATTCTAAAACCAAGTACAAAATCTCCGCCCATATAAGGAATCATACAACTCAGCGGCTGACACGAGTCCTCAATTGAATCCCCACCTAACACTAACCCCCTTTTCAATACGAATTTCATTTAATCCGTATTCATAATCCATAACTCTTTCTTGAGTTTTCATAGTACCATTTCATAGTACAACTGATACACAGCATCTTGCTATAAACTTTTCAATCATAAGATTGATTCTTTCTGGCTGTCATAACCTTATCAGATCACGGGGTGATCTCATCATATATATTATGATTAAATTCTATGACTTGATCGTTTTGTTTTACGATCTCCTATTCCTTCACTTTCAGTCTTTTAGACTCGATCTATTCACCATTACTGTTCAACTTTATTACCAGCGTTAGGGAACTCTGTGCTTTACACTCGCCGAGATTCATCTTTGAATCTTACCGACCAACTAACTCTATGTGAGTTAGATCTTATCCTAATCACTGCGGTTATTGGTCTCAGGTATTCCTACCTAAGCTTCATAACCAACAGCTTTGATACCAACTGTGACAGCCCCGAATCCGTGCCCCAAATCATCGCGGATTCGGTACACTAATCATTCAATAACTGTTTGCGGAATATATAAACAAAAATTGTTTATACATTAAACTTTACACACTTATCCCCAAGGTCGAGTAACCTTAACTTTTACACAATTCATAAACTATCTAAAATACAACACATTTATCAAAATACGCTATTACAAACTAGCCGCACTTTATATCCCAAGCTGAACTTGGCATTATCTTTTTCCTGTATCCGAACACGTTCGCCTTATCTGCAATGTTTTATCATGATATAGCAAGGGTGAGCATGAAAGTTGCCCAGCAAGTTTAAATACAATAATATAACGATATATCATGATTGAAGAATATGAATAATAAGCTGGCTATAATTCATCAATATAATTGAGAACTACACGAACAAACTTTTGACTGAACAAGTTTTAAACATGAACAAACATTTCTGAACCAACTGGTAATGAAGGTTATCAGCCTTTCATACCTGACTTATACATGCAAGATGTACAGAATACAATTTTCGTGGCAATCAGCAATGATTAACCATAAGCTTGAATAAAACACTCTTATTAGAGTTAAGTACAAAGAAACTTGCCTGAACCGTTGATTACCGCAACGCAATTTATAACGCATTATCTCGAAGACCTAATATTAGTAATATAGATCTCCAATATTAGAATAATATCATCACAGTATAATTCTGTTATATATATATATATATATATATATATATATATATATATATATATATATATATATATATATATCCATAGAATAACCTAAACACATAGCACATAATCCTATCAGTCTATATAACACATAAGACATAGCATCAAGTCAAACTATTGCAGTCTGAGTTGAACCCGACACAATTCTTACATCCCGACGGTCTAGTCAGACAAAATTTCGAGTCTAAGTTCAATTAAACTCTGACTTAACACTTAACAATTATCACAGATAATTATCTTATCAGTTAAAATAATTTTTAACGACTTATAAAAAAATTTCAGATAATTAATATCATTTATCAACAATTTCAATCATTAAAATTGTATTTAAATGAATTAAATACCACATAATTCCTTAATCATTAATATTCATTTAATATAAAATATTAATGAAAATCATAACATAATATTATAATATATCAAAGTATTTTTAATACCTTAAAATCATAATTATATGATTTTTAAACCATTAAATCCATTATCCGATAATTGCTATTAATATTAGAATTTTAATATTTTCTTGACAAAATATCTAAATTTATATTTTATAACTTAAAATATTTTTATAACACTTAAATTATTTTTATATGATTTTTAAATCATTATTTCTAATTTTCCATAATTTATTTAATATATCTATTAAATAAACTAATTATCATTAATATTGATTAATTAATGAATTTCATCACAAAATATTAAAAGTCATCAAAAATAACTTAAAATATTTTCTTATACCATAATATTATTTTTCATGAAGTAAAATTATTTTTAAATAATTTATTTAATATTATAATTAAATAAATAAATACCTTTTATATTCCAAAAATATTAAATATTTTTGAAATATACCCAAAATAATTAAAAACTATTTTTCAGAATTTAAAATAACTTTTTAGAATTTATTTAGTATTTTTAATAATTAAAACCAATTTTTTTCTATTTTTAATTAATTTCTGAAAAATAATAATAATAAACTGTTGTTAAAGGGCTATAGCGACACTTTCTATCGTTATAGGTGTTCTTGAGTGTTCTTGAGCTTCATAGTCAGACTTCGAGAGGCTACATTTGACCACTTATAAATTCTTGATCCTAAGGTTTCTGGGAAATCTAATGTATTGAAGTTGTAGTATAAGTGTAATACTACAACTATCAACCAAGATCCTAGCCAAAACACAACATAACAGCGAGATCTAATCAACAGAAAAACTTGTCAGACATGTTCTTCAATTTCTTGGTTTTCCAGAAATTGAAGAACAGTCGAGGTGCTTCATTTGAACCATTAAATATTTGCTTTACTGGCTTGTTTTATGCGATATAAAGGTTCCACCATATATTCCATATGTCAGGGTACGATTATAATGCATCAAACCCAACTAATAACATAACACTAAGGGATTAATGATGGTCAAAGTTCTGACAAAATAATGGTTCATGAAGATTTTGGGTTACCCAGATTTGTTCTTCCGGCTGATCGGTCAACGCTGTTTGACCATTGTTACAATCGATTTTGTTGTTAATCTAGGTGATATAATAATAAGTATTTGTAGGTATTATACCAGGATACAACATAAAACCAACATCATGACCAAAAGAGTAACATACAGCAAGATCTAGAGCTTAGAAAAGCTTGCCAGAACACTGGAAAAATTCTGGGTTGCCCAGATTCTAAGTTGTTTGCTCGGTCAACTCACTTTGACCACTCATAAATTGAAATATATACCTGATCTGAACACGATTCAAGATCCAGACTAAAGAACACATGACATAGAACAGATCTAAGAGAAAAAACGCACTAAACAGATAACACACACAAATTGAGAGGGCCTGACATTCGACTGTCAGGCCATTTTTTTTCATCATTTCCAGATTTTCAAAAATGCTAGATTCGAGCATCTAGGTGTTATGGATCCATGATCCAACAACCCAGATATCTAATTGACACCTTCTAACACAACTTTAAACAATCAATTACAACATCAAACATAAAATCAAGAGATTTCGAAATTTAGGGTTCTTATACTTTTTGAGCTTTAATTTGTGATTCTGGTCATAGTGATCTGATCTAGGCTAGCAATGAAGTGTTCTTGGCTTATCTTAAAACTCTCTCACATTCCCCATTCCCGAATTTTTTGAGAGAGAAAGGGTTGGAGAGAATGAAAAATCAAGTAGCCTTTCTCTCTCTCTAATGTCTTAAAAATGCAATAGTGCAATGTAATGGGCTGTCAAATTGGCTGAGATTGCTGGATATAAAAGTCATTAGCTATGGCTAGGGTTGGTCCAACCACTACACTAGATCAACTCTTGCAAGATAAGTCACAATAATGCACTAAGGGCATTTTAGTCTTTTCCATGCAAATTTAATTCTAAAATGGTCATTTGATACAAACCCTTAGGGTTTAGGGTTTAACATTTTAGGGTTTAGGGTTTAACCCTTAGGGTTTAGGTTTTAACCCTAAAGATTTTAGCAACTTGATTTTCTAAAATTTCCAAATTAGATTTTCAAAAATTGAAAATTAATATTTTTAATTATAATTAGAATTTTCTAATTATATTATAATTTCCTAATCATTACTTAAATCTTTCTAATTAGGATTAGCATTTCCTAATTACCATCGCTAATTAAGCAATTAGAGTCAATATCACAGATTAGGGTTTACAACCCAAAGATTAGGGTTTCTAATATAAAAATTATCATTTGCTAATTATAATTAGAATTCCCTTAATTATACTAAGGTTTTCTAATCATAAATTAAACTTGTTAATTAGGATTAATTTATCCTAATTAGGATTGTTAAAATAGCAGTTAAATCCACAATGGCATGATATGGTTTTTGACGGAATAATTAGGGTTTAAAATTTGATATTAAGGTTTTCGAATTGATTAAGCTTTACCCTAATTAACCTTATACTTAATATCACTTGAGCATTATAATTCTCCGTTAAGTTCCCAGTTGAATTCTGATTGACCGCTCTGTACAAGGTAATTCAAAACTCGATGTTGGGTTCTCCCAATTGCTGTCCAAAAAGAGAAATACATATCATCTATTTCAGCCTTATTAGATCGAACATCTCTTTCCACAATATCAATACGTCGTGCGATTTTTCCCCATGCATCACTCACTCTTACTCGTTCAGTTTTTTCTTCTTTCAGCTCAGATTCCAGCTTTATCATCTTATACTTTGCCAAAGAATGCTTCTGTTCAAACATCACATATCGGGTAACACAAGTTTGAATTGTTGCATCCTTTTGCTCCACGACCGCCTGTCGTTCTTCAGCCTGCTCTTCTAAGATCTGATATTACGAAACTGATAATTCTCTTCATGAATATGAAAGAATAATACCCCTTACTATAATAATAATAATAATAATATTCCTTACCTCAGAAGAAACTTGATACTGAAATAGTGAGGTAGCATACTTCTCTTCTTCTTTCTCTCTATAATTTCTCTCTATAATAATTGCTCTATAGCTTTATTGAATTGGTGAGAAATGAAGGAAGAATGAGCATCTATTTATAGGAAAATATAGTTTCGATAATTGCACGTTTTGAGGCTCGAAATATTACAGTATAATACATTCCTCTTTTTCTTCATTTTTAATTTAGTCCTGCAAGTATTATCAAACTTTCACCACCTCCCCTAATAGTAAATCATGTGAATTAAGAGTAAATCATGTGACTCAATAGTTCTAAACATGTGAAAATACGAATTACAGTATAGTACCTCCATCTATACATCCATTTTTAACTTAGTCATGCAAGTATTATCAATCTTGCACCAACTTCCCTAATAGTACTAGAATGTGAATCAATAGTACACACATGTGAACAAATAGTTATAATCATGTAAATCAATAGTAATTAATTGTTCATTTATCCGGTTAATTACCCGATTGGTCAGTATAACTTCCAGACATCAATTAATATCGAAATAAATGTCGATTTCCACTAACACTAATAATTTCAACACAGTGGAACTATCAATTTTATCTTTAATCAACACGAACTTATTCATCATTAATATTATAACTCACAATATTTAACAACCAGGTCGTTCCTAGGAAAGAGGGGGCTTTCCAATAAGGATTTCTCCTTATTAGCGAGCAATTAGGTGACCAAACCTCTCCTTGACAGAACTTCTAGACATTGTCAATATTGCAAATAATAATATGAATAACTTCGTCATCTCAATGATTGATTTAATAATATAAAATATTAATATTATGACAATAATTGAATAATTAATATGAGAGATATGATGCAGCAATTACTGTAGCAATAATTGAGTATAACTGAGTGACTTCTTACGTAAGCATCAATAATCAATACCGTGTGCTACTATGCAACCACGCGTATTACTGTACTTTTACCGGGTAGTTCAACAGTTTTAACGGTAACACTTTCGCCGTTATTTTTATAAAAAGATAATTTTGACGTTTTCTAACTGCGACAATACTTCCGTTGTGGGGTCTACCAATGATTGTGCCATCGTACGAATATTCCTTGTTAAAACTAATATTCCCCGACCAATCGAATATTCCCCGACACAACGAATATTTCATATCAACTTGTTTACTTTGCAAAATTTTCAAATATCACCCTTAACTTTATCCTTTTATCAATTTAACCATTTACTAAATAGAATAATTATAAGAAAATTGAATACTTTCATTTCATAAAATTCGGGGTCTCATAATGCACTACAATCATGATCGTGGTGTCTTGCCACATTGGTGCTTGATCCGGTATCGATAGAATAGAACACTACAATTTCTCTTAAGCACTGATAGACTACGATCTTTGCTTACTTAATTTTTAGACTCTACGCTTCCGAGAGCACACCATGATTTCTGAGTTGGCTCGGCAGGTGTTTGGACCACTCTATGATTCTGGGAGAGGCCCTCCAAAGAATACACACTATAATTTCTTGATGTTTTAGGATTCTGCTTTGGCTTCTGCTATCACTTGACTGGGTTAATAGATTACGATTCTGCTGAAGCCTTTCTATTACATCTCAAGTCATAAATCAACCTAACAGCTTTAATCTTTTCTTCTATACATTCATTTACAAAATGATAAACATTAAAGCTCAGATCAACCTAATAAGTTTGACCTACCACTAAGTCCTTGTACATGTATTCCTTGAAGGACTTTACAAATAAACATGAATATTTACTTTCAATATCAAATTTAAATATGCAATTTCCCAACAGAATATTATATGACCACTTACTTACTTTGAAAAATTTTCACATATCACCCATAATTATATCATTATATCAAATCATAACCTTACTATTCAAAATAATATTTAACGAAAATTAAATCTTTATTTATAAAATTTGGGGTCTTACAACCTCCCCTCCTTATGGAATTTCATCCTCCAAATTAATGTATGTACCTGGTATGTCGAAGAGGTGAGGATACCTTGTTTTCATTTCAGATTCTAACTCCCAAGTAATTTCCTCAATATCATCATTTCTCCATAAAACTTTAACTTAAGATATAACCTTTGAGCGTAGAATATGCTCCTTCTTATCCAAGATCTTGACAGGTACATCCTCATACATTAAATCTTCGACTATCTCGTTTGGTTCTAATTCAATAATGTGGTTTGAGTCTTCCACATATTTACATAACATAGATATGTAAAAAATGTTATGAACACGAGACATTCTTTATGGTAAGGTGAGTCTATAGGCCACAGTTCCTGCTCGATCGAGGATTTCAAATGGACCAATAAATCAAGGGTTGAGATTTCCTCTCTTCGTCGATTCTTTCTTCTAGAAAAAGCTCATTCTTCTTTATATTCATCAGCTCAGAGTCTGTAGCTTGAGCAACTTTAACTATATCGATTAAAGTCGATTCTAATCATATATTCGCCATCTTCACGTGGATCCTTGGAGTCTTTAACTCTTTTTCCATCCTTTGTAAGTCATACAAAATGGGTCTTTGTGTTGACAATATCGCTCTTGTATCCGCATATGATCTTCTACTCAATGCGTCAGCTACCACGTTCGCTTTTCCAGGATGGTATTGGATGGTATGATCGTAATATTTCAATAGCTCAAGCCAACGTCTTTGCCGCATTTTAAGTTCATTCTGGGTGAAAAAATATTTGAGGCCTTTATGATCTGTATAAATCTCCACTTTCTCCCCATACAAGTAGTGTCTCCAGATATTTAGTGCAAAAACGACTGTTGTCAACTCTAGATCATGAGTAGGATAATTTCTCTTATATTCTTTGAGTTGTCGAGAGACATAGGTTAAGAATTTCCAATGTTGCATGAGAACACATCCTAAACCTCTGCCTGAAGCATCGCTATAAATGACAAATCCCTCCAAACCTGATGGTATTGTCAGAACGGGTGCTGAAATGAGTCTCCTATTGAGTTCTCGGAAACTCTTCTCACAATCCTCACTCAATTTGAATTTTGTATCTTTTTGAGTCAGCTGAGTTAATAGAATATTGATTCAAGAAAATCCTTCCACGACTCTCCGATAAAAACCAGCTAAGCCTAGAAAGCTACTTATTTTGGTTACTGACTTAGGTTGCTCCCAACTGTGACTCTGGAAACCAACTTGTGTCAGCACCTCACCAGGGTACCTATCAATTTTCCACCGTCTACTTACGTCATCCCCTACGGAAAGTGTGACTTCAATGCATCCCCTTAACCGGGAGTCACCAGCAAAAGGCTCGGTTACCAACTCTTGTAGTTAGGTTTTTAACTCCTAAAGTTCAATAGGAAACATTCGATATGAGGTTTTGGAAATGGATTTTTTACCGGGTTCAAGGTTAATACAAAATTTATTTTCACGCTCTGGGGTAGACCAGAAAGTTCTTCGGGAAATACATCGGGAAATTTATTAACAACATAAATATCATTCAAATCTGACGTATTTTTGTTTAAATCGGTGAAATGGACTAAGAAAGCTTGACATCCGTTATTCAATAAACGAATGGCTTTATGGCTTGAAATGACAACTATTGATTTCAATAGTTTGGTTGCTTGAATTCGCAAAATAAGTTGGTTAGGAATATGAAAAGTAGCAACCTTACGAAAACAATCGATCTTAGCATGATGAGTAGTTAACTAGTCAATTCCTAAAATCACATCAAATGCAAGTATTTTCAAAGAAATGAGATCAACAGGTAATGTGAGGGTGTCAATTTGAATCAAACAAGATTTATAAATAGTGGATGTAATGAAGGTTTCTCCCAACGGAGTTTCAACAGATAAGTCAAAGTCTAATTTCTTCGGAGTCAAGTTCAAACGTTAAGCACAAGCAAATGAAATAAAAGAATGGGTAGAATCGGTATCTAACAAGGTATAAACATCACCAAAGTTTATGATTAACTTACATGTGATAACTTAGTTCGAGTTCCTCGCTTTTTGGGAAGTCATAAAAAACACTCTTCCTTGAACCACCAATTTTGACTTGTCCGGGACAACCTTTGGTGTCATCATTGCCGCTAGACTTGACTTCATTATAGGGCACATTCCACCCTCAATTGTTTCGTCGTACTCCTAATCCATGATCTGAATCATTAATCTTCGATCCATATCGAATTGGGGTTAATCACTCTGTACAAGGTAATTCAAAACTCGATGTTGGGTTCTCTCAATTGTTGTCCAAAAAGAGAAATGCACATCATTTATTTTAGCCTTCTTGGATCGGGCGTCTCTTTCTAAAATATCAATGCGTCGTGCGACTTTTACCCATGCATCCTCCATTCTCACTCGTTCAATTATTTTTTTAGCTGATATTTGACATTTGCATTCTCAAATTCCAGCTCTATTATCATATACTCTACCAAAGAGAGCTTCTGTTCAAGCTTCACATATCGGGTAGAAATATCTTGAATTGTTACATCCCTTTGTTCCACGACTGCCTGTCGTTCTTCACCATATTCTTCTAACTCACAAATACGATCTTACAGTTCTATATTTCGATCATAAAATTCTCCTAATAAATCCTCCTCAGGGTCCTCTTCTTCCTCACTCTCAGCTGCTACCTCTGTGACTAGCTCGGATGAAGCTATTAATACTTCACTCACCACATGGATATCTCTAATTTCTTCTTCGCCTAACATCCTACAATCAAGTTCAATAACTTAATTAGCACTCCCCAATAAACATCTTTTTTATAACAAGATATTGTACCCCAATATTTATTCTTTAAATAAATCTCCTCAATTCATCATTTAAAACTCTATATGAGTTCATCTCTTCATTTTTAGATGTCATTCTTAAATACTGCCACAAAACAAGGGTTAATTAAAGAAATTGACATGTCACATATTATCTCTATATTCTGACCGACCAATTAAATAACAAATAATCTTAGATAGGACACACTAGCGAAGGTTGTACTCGTCTCTCCTATCCTAGTTCTAATCTCAGATCTCCGCCAGAGATCATATCCCTAAGCTCTGATACCAACCGTGACGCCCCCAAAATAGTTCCACAAAACCCATTCTAGGTCGTCAAAATACATGGTACATAATTCAAATACAAACTTTATTTATACAACTATTAATTGTCGTGTAAGATACGACAAAATATACGTTGTGAGTTTTAATACAAATATTGTCTCGTAGACAATATTCAAACTCAAATAAAATCCTCATTACAATTATTGACACGGTATATTTCAAAATAATGAGGATTACTAAAATAACAATCTTGGACCATTACTCCATTCCCCGACTAGTCCCAGCTACATTCTCGCCTCCTGAGAAGAATAATTGAACCAAAAGGAAAAGGGTGAGCTCAACTAGCCCGGTAAATAATATTATGACTATGATAATATAGAATAAATTATCCTTATTCCTCAACAGAGAAAAATCTGATAGAATACAATAGACAACAAGTTTTAGATCAACAACTGCAGCAGAAATAACAATCCATTAGAAAAATTAAGTAGAGCATGATGTCTACTATCGTCTATGATTTAAAAGTTCATCATCAATATTTTCTCCATGTAACACCAATCAATAATTATTTTCAATCAATGAATTATATATGCACTACGAGCCAAAGATAATCGTTTGTATCACCAGTGGTCATGATAACGTCAAACACATGTCCATCTATGCACTACAAGCCAAAGAGGACTTTTACCACAAACCTTTATATGTACATCAAATGTCATGAATATACCAATACACAATTCCTGGTCATAATCATACAAATCAACAGTCCATCTTTGTACAATGGGCCAAAGATAACATTCAGCACAATATAAGTACAAGGATGATGACAATGATATAAAGAATCAATTAAGTGAGATCAAGGATAAATATTAGAGATTTATAATTCAATTTATCCAGATTTCAAGAATATCCAAATTGTCAACATGATCACCAATTGTGGAGTAAAATTCAAAAATGATATTCATGAATCAAAAATAATTTGGACAGAAAGAAATAAATTTTGTCGTGAAAAGTACCCTGAATGAATAGTACCTCGAATGAATAGTATCCCGAATGAATAGTATTCCAAATAAATAGTACCCCGACATAAATAGTATCCCGCCATTTAATAAGAAAGTTCAGACCAATAGTAGAATGATACTAAATGAAGCACAAACTATTAAGAATATTCCACTAATTTCAAGAGTTTTCACCATTTAATAAGATTATGGAAACAAATAATAAATTTGTACCATAAATGGAGAAATATGAAAGTAGACGATATCCCTTGATGAGTACAAAAGAAATGACATCTCATACGAGTATAAAAGAATATACAAAACTGCAACTGGATTTTCACTCGCCATGCGGTAATCCGTGTAGACAGGTTACTCCCACAGATTAATAAAGAATAAATACGAAGGGTCATTCACCATGCATGCGGTAATCCGCGTAGACAAGTTACTCCCGCAGATTAATAAAGAATAAATAGGATGGGTCATTCACAATGCATGTGGTAATCCGCGTAGATAGGTTACTCCCGCAGATTAATAAGGAATATAATGACAATCCTTATGAATATGAAGAAAATAACATCCTTTACGAATACGAAAGAAATAATACCTCTTACCTTAGTAGGAGATTGGATACTGCAATAGTGAAGTAGTAGAATACTCTTCTTCTTTCTCTCTATAGTTTTTCTCTCTATAGATTCAGTGAATTAGTAAGAAATAATGAAGGAATGAACTTCTATTTATAGGAGAATGGACTAAAATGTAACTAATTCACTAACTTTCTAGATTGATTTACTATTAAAACGGACGGTCAATATTGATTTACTATTAAAACTTCAACTGACGGTCCATATAAATTTACTATTATAACTTCAACTAGCGGTCCATATTGATTTACTATTATAACTTCAACCAGCGGTCTATGTTGATTTACTATTATAATCTCAACGAACGGTCCAAAAAATTAGCACATCCCTCCGTGGGATAATTAGTCAAACTTACAACAAATGCCTCATGACAAATCCTTCTATTTATATCAAAAATTGAATAAATATTTATCACAAATCATGAATCTTCAATCAACACATTTTTAATCTTTCAACAATTATTCATCATTTAATATTATAAGTCACAATATTGACAACCAGATCGTTCCCATGAAAGATGGGGCTTTCCGATAATGATTTCTCTTTACTAGCGCGCAATTAAATAACCAAACCCCTTTCCTCGACAAAACTTTCTAGACATTATCAATAATATAAATAATAATATGAATAACTGTGTCATCTCAATTATTGATTTAATAATATAAAGTATTGTGCAAATGATATTGTGACAATAATTGAATCAATAATGTAAGATACTATGCAACAACTACTATGGTAATTATTAAATGAGACTGAGTGACTTCTTACGTAAGCATCAATAATCATAGATAATGTGCAATACCGTGTGTTATTGTGCAACAATGCGTATTACTATACTTTTATCACCGGGTATTTCAACAATTTAACAGTAAAAGTCTTGCCGTTATTTTTTTATAAAAGGTCATTTCTGTCGCTTTCTATATCACAGTTATTCCGTTATTTGGTCCACCAATGATTACGCCATCGTACGAATATTCCCTGAAAAAAAGAATATTTTATGACCATTTGCTTACTTTGAAAATTTTCACATATCACCCATAACTATAGCATTATATCAAATCATCACCTTACTATTCAAAATAATATTTAAAGAAAATTAAATCTTTCTTCATAAAAGTTGGGGTTTTACATCTAGTCCATATAAAATATGGTGTCTCCGTAATATCTTTTTAAATCATCTTAACTCAAGACTCATCTAAAAGATCACAACTAAAGATATTAATGGTAACAATTTAGTCGTTATATATACATATAAGTATCTCATATATTACTATGTGGAATTGGAGTATTACGATAGAAAATGGTGGTTATGGGACTTTTTGTGTCCACCATATCTAAGGGTAAGTATGGTGCGGTTTGAAATCTAAACCGCACACAAAACCGCTTAAATGCGATTTGACAAATCCAAAATCGTACATTAAATCACTTGTGATTGGTGTGGAGCGGTTTTGAATCATGTGGTGCGGTTTCGGTTCCAAAACTAATTGAAACAACAAAATTTTATGCAACTTGCATTAACAATTTAGTATCAAACATTATTAAAGTTGTAAAAGAGATCAAAACAAAGGCACCTGAGTTTTTATCCCGCGTTCTACACATCCAAAAAGGAAAAACAAGCAGCAAGGAAGAATATTCAATACTACTTCATCCAACACCGAGTTTTAGAATCACGCTGATAACTCAAGAAGGCTATCTCATGATTTGTCTAATTACAATAACTTAAATTCTTTTAACCATAAAAGATATTTAATCTAAATAATTATATATATAACTTATGAAGTATATATACATATATATGTTCAAGAAGTGTGTAGTTCAATAATTTTCTACATTTAAGAGATAATTGTATGAGATTTGTATGGTGATGGTGATCATGTAGATCGATACCATCCAAATTCAGAATTAGTATCTTAATTTTTAAGGGAGGTTCATTACAAAAGGTTAATTAAAACATCTCTCTTGTAATAGGATTGTATAATTAATTAATTTTCATGGTGCACTTTGGTTTTTCAACCTATCTAAAACCGTCACATACGCCAGAACCGTTGGTACAGTTTATGCAGTTTTTGGTGCAGTTTCGGTCCCAATTTGATTTCTTGCTCAGCTCTAACCATATCTACACATCCATGTATAGATCTTACTACCATGATTTTAAATCTCTACAATGCATAAATAGTTGAGAGTTCATGTTGTCATCGTCTTTGGTAAAATCGAGTTCACTATTAAGACGTTCATAAATCGTGTTGCTGATGACAAGTTGTTGGGATATTTCAAACGAATCTCACATTGGATAAATTCAAGAGTGTGGGTGAGTTAATAAGTATAGTAGAGCATGTGACACCCCCAAATCCAGGTACTCGAGTTTCCCACGGATTTGGTGTTCACTCACCAAAATAAAGGGCAAATGTCCAAAAATGCCCCTGATGTTTACACGGATGTCCCACTTCCACCCTAAACTAATTTTTTTTTCCAAAAGTACCCTTAATGTTAGGAAAAGTAGGTCACCCATGCCCCTGTTGTCAACAGACCATCCACCTGGACTAACTCTATTTACACGTGGATCATTTTTGCTGATTAGGCACTTTGGGAGAGAGAGACAGAACAAAAACGGTCGTGATATTCAAAAGGGCAAAAAAGCCCTAATCACTTTCACTCCACAGATAGACGAAATCGAAGAGGAGAAGAAGACGCGAGAAGCTTGAAGACCAGTTCGACGAGAAGAAGGTGGAGCCCAGTTCGACGAAAAGAAGAATCGACAATCAGTTCGGCAAGAAGAAGAAGGTGAAGGCTCTGCAATCAGTTCGTCGAACTAACTTGAGTCTAATCGAAGTATAAGGAAGCTTTTAAGAAGAAGAAAAGGAATCTCTCAGGTACTTTCATCTAAGCTTTTGATTAATAAAGTGCATGTGGTTGGGAAAATCATGTGGTCCATGTTTAAGTTGGGTGTTTACTGGTAGGGGACATGTGGTCCTCTATATTATTCTTTATAGATTCTTAATACTATGTAGCTTGCATTTGTCTTGTTCTTTATTTTTTATTGTTATGTGAAGTTTTTTTTTTACTGACAGAATGGCTGGGCATGTAGATGTACATTTACATCATGGGGGCATATGGATAAAGGATTCTGTTTGGAGATATATGGGAGGAGATGTTTATACATGTAAGAATTTTGATGTTGATTACATGTCTGTTATTCGTATTAAGAATACATATAAAGAAGAATTGAATTACGCCAATGTATCAAAAATATATTATCTGGAACCTGGACTGAGTATTGAAGAAGGACTTTTTATACTTGAGGGTGACCATGGGATTAGGAGACTCCTAAGTAAAGTAAAGTCAAACACAACTGTCCTAGATTTCTTTGCAAAACATGAGGTAGATGAACCTATATTGAATGATGAATCACCTCCTTATGTTCCTCCTGATTGTGATGACCCTTTCATGGAAAGTGATGAAGTACTTAATGCTTTTGATAGCATTAATAGAGCACATGTGCTATTAAACACACAGGGTAGTAGGGTTGGTTAGTAAGATAGTAGTGAGGATAGTCAATATGCTTCATATAAAGAGGAGAGTGAGGAGAGTGAGGAAGGTGATGATAGTGAAAAAGATGATGTTAGTGATGAAGGTGTTGATAATGATGACAATGATGATAGTGAGGAAGGGGATGAGGGTCAGGTACCATATGAGAGAAGACATCCTGTTCGTTTCAATGTAAATGACCAGACACCCTATTTCAGCTTGGGAATGGCATTTGCTAGTGCAGCTGAAGTTAGGGAATCCATATCAAAGTATGTTATATCTAGGGGAGTGGCATTGAAATATGTGAAAAGTGAACCATATAGAATAAGGGTCCAATATGAGGCAGTGTGTCCTTTTGTCTTATATGTGTCAAAGGACGGTTGTAACCCTGGGTTGGCTGTCAGGACATTAAATGAAGAGCACAAGTGTTATAGGATTTTCAGAAACCCTAGGGTT
This sequence comes from Panax japonicus, assembly GCA_020205505.1. Lineage (NCBI taxonomy): Eukaryota > Viridiplantae > Streptophyta > Magnoliopsida > Apiales > Araliaceae > Panax > Panax japonicus. The sequence goes on from CM035091.1 coordinate 73,618,572, forward strand.
TCAGCAAAGTTCTTGGCCAAGCTTTACAAACAAAAAATACTTGAGCAGCATGACTACAAGATCAAAGACCTCAGAAAAGATGTGGAGAAAGAATGGAGAGTGAATGTTAGATTTTCCAAGTGTAAGAGAACCAGGAGGATGGTTATGGATGAATTCTCAGGGAGCTTTACTACTGATTTTTCTGAGTTAGAGGCTTATGCAGTAGAACTGGTGAGGAGTTATCCAGGGTCTAAAGTGCAAGTGGAATTGTCCACAGATGAATTAAGGTAAGGCAGAAGAGTATTTAGAAGAATGTTTGTTTGTTTAGATGCTTGCAAGAGAGGTTGGAAGGAAGGATGTAGGCCTATTATTTGCCTTGATCGGTGTTTTTTGAAGACACGGTATAAGGGAAAATTGCTTTTAGCACTAGAAAAAGATGGGGATGAGCAGAATTATCCCATAGCTTGGGCATGTGTGAAGAGTGAAACTAAGGGCAACTGGACCTGGTTTCTGACTTTGTTGCAAGAACAACTTGATTTGGGTGATGGCAGTCAGTACACCATCATATCTGATATGCAAAAGGTATGAATGTTTTTGAAGTTTAATATTTAATGTTTTTTATGTCAAATTATTTGTGCAACTTTGAATGTAACTTTGTGCAACTTTTACTTGTAGGGTTTAATACAAGTAGTTATTGATGTACTTCCTGAGGCTGAACACAGATGGTGTGCTCGCCATATATATGCAAATTGGTGTAAGAAACATAGAGGTGGAGAGTTGAAGAAGAAATTTTGGAATGCAGCCTGGTCTACCTTTGAGGAAGAATTTAAGGACAACATGAAGTTGCTTGGGGACATGAGTTCAAAAGGAGAAATTGATCTCATGAATGATCCACCTCATACATGGTGCAGAGCTTACTTTAGTAGCAGAAGTAAATCATGGGCAGTAGATAACAACATGGTGGAAAGCTTCAATTCTTGGATTCTTGAAGCTAGACCCAAGCCTATTAGGACTATGATGGAATACATTAGGCAAGAAACCATGGACAGATTGGGAACTCTTGGGTCAGCATATGACAAATGGATAAATTATTTTAGTCCTTACTACAATGACATTTTTCAGACAAATAAAAGCATAGCAGTTGGGTGCACTGTTATCTTTAATGGAGACACTGATTATGAAATCAGGGAGGGTGAGGACACTCACACTATGTTCTTGGACAAGAACTCTTGAACATGTAGGGCATGGGATCTCACTGTAATTCCTTTCCAACATGCTATATGTGCTCTAGTTCACAACAAACAGGACCCAATGAACCATATTTCAAAGTTGTATCATAAAGATGTATACCAAACTGCTTATCAGTACAAAATTATGCCAGTGAGAGGGAAGAGATTCTATGAAATGGACAAATATCAACCTATCGAGGCACTAAATGTTGAGAAGAACAAGGGAAGGCCTAAGATTAAGAGAAGAAGAGAGGAAACTGAGGCCAGACCTACAAATAAAATCACAAAGATATCCAAAAAGGCAAAGTTATCACATACAGTCTATGTAAGCAACCAAGACACACAAAAAGCGGTTGTTCAAATGTAATTCAATTATTTAATCATGTGTTTTACAATATAGTGTATACATATTGACATTTTGCCCTATGTCAGAATCAAAGCCAAGGAGAAAGAGGAAGTTCAGTCCCAGCTCAGTCACGAATAAGGAAAAGGAAATCTAAACCTCAATCCCAAATAGGAATTTCAGTTCCACCTCAATCCCAAACAGAAAGTTCAGTCCCACCTCAATCTCAAACTGAATCTTTAGTGCAACTTAAGCACAAGGTGGCCCATCAATCTCACCTCCAATTCAAGCTGAACCAGGTATTTGTATCATTAATGCAGTATTTTGAACTTGACAATGCAGTTTCTACATTTAAATATACTTGACAATATGTTCATTAATACATCACAATGTAGATATTATCAACTGTCAATCACAATGCAGTGAAGGTTAATGTCTTAATGCATCATGTCTTTCAAAATAAAACATCAGTATTCCCACATGTTTACAAATAGATTATCAATGAACATGTTTGAAATTGATACAGTATATGTTGAGTGAATCCTTCCCACCTGTGTTAGATTTTGTTGAGATATTTGATGTGTTGAGGGTTAATGTATATCCATATGTTGAGGGTTAATGTCTTGGTGCAGCTAATGGTACTTTATGGGTGTGGTCAGTTATATAAGTTCTACTATGATACTTTATGGGTGTGGTCAGCTAATGGTACTTCCCACCTGTGTTATATTTTGCATTTTGTGCAGTTTGTCTTGGCTTGGTGCAGATATTTAATACTTTTGCATTTTGTAGGGCTTAATGCAAGTTCAGCCATGAGTGCACCTCCTACTTCAAGATCAAGGTAGTCAAAGTTACCAGTTCGATCTACTGCAAGAGCTCATTCTATGAAGCAGTCCAATCATGGTGAAAGTTTTGGGTTGTTATATGATGACAAAATCGGTTCAGTGACATTCAAGGTAATTTATAAAAACATAGATGATTGATATAATATATATGATGTGTAAGCTTCTCAGCTCAGTCTTAATGTTGTGTTATATACATGCAGAGTGACACATCATCAACAATTGTCAATGAAGGAAATCAGACACAGCCACCTTTGGTTGACCCTAACATCGAATTTTCAATCCCTAATGAAGTTCAACTAAAAGCAGACAAAGCTAAAAACAAAGTATCCTCTTCAGTTGGCAATAGAAAAATAAACTATAAAGGTGATGGTGACCCTGTAAACATGTCCAACATGACGTTCAAACCTCAAGGACTGCAATGGAGGGGTAGAAGCTGCATCACTACCACACGCCTTATGGCAGATAGGGATGAAAGGATTGGTATGAGCAGCAATGCAAGCAAGTCACAAGGAATTCCACCCAATTGTAGTGGAGATAACTGAACTTCTAACTGTTGCATGTTTTTGGGAAATTGACCATTAGACTATTTTGTAATTAGAGCCTACTTAGTAATTATACTTCTTCTAGTTATGTTTTTGGAACTGAGCTTTTCATTTTGGGAATATATTTTGGACAATGTTGAAGTGTTTATGCTTAGTTAATGTTGTGTAATGAACATGCTTCTCAAGCCTAAATGTTGGCAATATGATTTGGCACTATCTTTTGGAGCTAGGCTTTGTTCATTATATTAAAATTACATTGAGTAACAAGTGCTCAAATCATTGGCACTGATCATATGTCACATAATTTTACACATAAATAAGACTTCCATTAACCAAGTTCATGGATCAATTCTTTGACATTCTGGTAAAATAAACATTACAAGTCACAAAGCATCCACAAAACACATTAAACTTGCATAACTCACTAAAGGACTACTCAAACAAGGATTTCCTATTGCTTTCAAAACACTGACTATCATTAACCATTTTCACCAATTACATTAAGTTAACTGCATATTTCAAACTACAGTACATTACAATTCACAACACTGCCAATTCATCTAACCATTTATCTACCTAAGTAGCATTACAGAAATGCAGATGAATATAACTAACAATAACACACCAATGCACTTCATGTTCAAATAGTCTACTTCTTTAACTTGTTTCACAGAAACTTCATCACCATTTGACTTCAATTTCTTCAACTCATGAACCAATTCTTTCAATTCAGATAATTCAGATGCCCCTTCAACCTGTGAAAATTTATTCAGCTCCTTATTCAGAAAAATTTTGTTCTCCCTTTTCAGATCATTTATGACAACTTTTGCCCTCTCACACATCTGTGGGTCATGCCATACAAAGAACCCATATCCCCTTTCCTGAATCCAGAATATTAAGCATTATTCAACTATTGTTAGTAAAATATTTCCAAGCATATTAGCTGCTAGGAATTGTTTTAAACACAAAATCAAAGTAAATTATAAGAACTTACTCTGAATTTCAAGCATGAGAAAAACCTTCTGCCAGGATTTGTTTCACTCCATGAGGTCCACAAAGGAGCCCTTAACCCACAATAACACAATGGCGTAGCTTAATAATCAACATCAATGGCATGTCTTTGAGCAGATCATGAAGATGACGACGAATAGTGAGCCATGTCGATTCTTCTTCTCGCCGAACTGGGCTCCACCTTCTTCCCGCTGAACTGGTCTTCAAGCTTCGCGCGTCTTCTTCTCCTCTTTGATTTCGTCTCTCTGTGGAGTGAAAGAGATTAGGGCTTTTTTGCCCCTTTTGAATATCACGACTGTGACGCCCCCAAAATAGGTATACATCACCCATCTTGAGTCGTCAAATACATGGTACAAAATTTAAATACAACTTAATTGTATAATAGTCGTGTAAAATACGACAAAACATAATCTAAGAGTTTTAATAAGAATATTGTCATCTAGACAATATCCACACTCAATGGATTCCGCATTACATTTATTGTCACACTATTTAATAGAATAGTGAGAACTACTAAAACAACAATCTAGACCGTCAATCTGTTCCCCGACTCGTCCCAGCTATATTCTCATTTCCTGAAGAGAACAGTGAAAGAAAGGGTGAATAAGAAATATTATGACTTAGATAATGCAGAATAATTTATCGTTAGCCTTCAACAGTGTTAAACTGATAAAATATAAAAAACATCAAGTTTAAGTGCATCGGAACAAGCAATCCATTAGAAGAGTCAAGTAGAGAATAAAATCTACTATCTTCTATGATTTAAAAGGTTTTTCATCACTTTTATAGCTTAGACTCAGCTTAATAAATAAACCACATCATCCCTGCACTACGGCCAAGGATATTCATTAGTATCACGACCACAAATTATCCATGCACTACGGGCCAAGGATATTTTTGTATTCATCAATGGTCATGATCATGCCAACAACTATCCATCAATGCACTACGGCCAATGAGGACTTTTACCACATCATTTGTAACATTACGATCATGATTATACTGAATAATCCCTGGTCATAATCATACCAAGTCCATCTATGCACTACAGGCCACAGATGACTTTCAACATATAATAAACATGAGGATGATGACAATGATATAAGAATTCAATAAAAACAAGTTCAAGGATAAATTTTTAAAGATTTATAATTTAATTTATCCAGAAATCAATAACGTCCAAATTGTCAACATGATACTGTTTTGTGGAGTAAAATTCAAGAATGCTCAGAAGAATATTTCCATGAAAAGATACTAGATGAAGCGCAAATATCCAGGATATTCTACTAATTTCATGGAGTATAAAAGTCAAAACTTTAACCAACTGAGTATAATAGAATATATGAAACTGCAAATAGATTTTTGCCCGCCATGCGATAATCCACGTAGACAGATCATTTTCACAATTTAATAAGGAATGAATACAAAAGATCATTCACCATGCATGCGGTAGTCCACATAGATAGGTTATTCCAACAGAATAATAAAGAATGGAATAACAGAAGAACTCACCATGCATGCGATAAATCGCATAGACAGGTTATTCTAACATATTAATAAAGAATGGAATAATAAAAGAATTCACCAGACATGCTATAGACCGCACAGACAGGTTATTCTAACATAATAATAAAGAATGAAATAACAAAAGAATTGAACAGGCATGCGATAGACCGCACAAACAGGTTATTCCAACAGAATAATAAAGAATGGAATAACAAAAGAATTCACCAGGCATGCGCTAGACCTCATAGACAGGTTATTCCAACAGGATAATACATAATGGGATACAAAATAATTCACCAGACATGCGATAGACCGCACAGACAGGTTATTCCAACAGAATAATAAAGAATGGAATAACAACCTCTATGAGTATTGAAAGAAAATAACCCTCTTCATGAATATGAAAGAAATAATAACTCTTACCTTAGAAGAAACTGGATACTAGAATAGTGAGATAGCAGACTTCTCTTCTTCTTTCTCTCTATAATTTCTCTCTATAATAATTGATCTTGTAAGACTTAGTGAATTGGTGAGAATGAAAGAAGAATGAGCTTCTATTTATAGAAAAATATAGTTTTGATACTTGCACGTTTTGGGGCTCGAAATATTACAGTATAATACCTTCTTCTTTTTTTCATTTTTAATTTAGTTCTGCAAGTATTATCAAACTTGCACCACCTCTCCTAATAGTAAATAATGTGAATTAATAGTTCATTCATGTGACTTAATAGTATAATCATGTGAATAAACTAATTATAGTATAGTACCTTCATCTATACCTCCATTTTTAATTTAGTCATGCAAGTATTATCAATCTTGCACCACCTCCCCTAATAGTACATGAATGTGAATCAATAGTACACACTTGTCAATAAATAGTTATAAGCATGTGAAATAATAGTAATTAATTGCTCATTTATCCGATTAATTACCTGATTGGTCAATATAACCTCCAAACATCAATTATTATCAAAATAAATATCGATTTCCACTAACACTAATAATCCCCACACAATGGAACTATCAATTTCATCTTTAATCAACACGAACTTATTCATCATTAATATTATAACTCACAATATTTAACAACCAGGTTGTTCTCAGGAAAGAGGGGGCTTTCCAATAAGGATTTCTCCTTATTGGCGCGCAATTAGGTAACCAAACCTCTCCTTGACAGAACTTCTAGACATTGTCAATATTGCAAATAATAATATGAATAACTTTGTCATCTTAATTATTGATTTAATAATAATAAATATTATGCAAATGTTACTGTGACAATAATTGAATCAATAATATGAGAGATATGATTCAGCAATTACTGTAGCAATAATTGAGTATAACTGAGTTACTTCTCACGTAAACATCAATAATCAATACTGTGTCCTACTATGCAACCACGCATATTACTATACTTTTACCATCGAGTTGTTCAATAGTTTAACGGTAAAACTTTCGTCGTTATTTTTATAAAAAGATAATTATGTCGTTTTCTAACTATGACAATACTTCCATTGTGGGGTCCACCAATGATTGTTTCATCGTACGAATATTTTCTGTTAAAACGAATATTCCCCGACCAATCGAATATTATATAACCACTTGCTTACTTTACAAAATTTGTAAATAATACCCACAATTATAACATTATATCAAATCCACACCATACTATTCAAAAATATATTTTGAGAAAAATTAATCTTTATTCATAAAAGTGGGGGTCTTACAACCTCCCCTTCTTATGAAATTTCATCCTCAAAATTAGGGTGCGTACCTGGTATGTCAAAGAGGTGAGGATACCTTGACTTCATTTCAGATTCTAACTCCTAGGTCATTTCCTCAACATCATGGTTTCTCCACAAAAACTTTGACTTGAGGTATAATCTTGGAGCATAGAATATGATCTTTCTTATCCAAGATTTTAATAGGTACCTCTTCATACGTTAAATCTTCCACTATCTCGTCCGGTTCTAATTCAATAATGTGGTTCGGGTCTTTCACATATTTACGTAACATAGATATGTGAAAAATATTATGAACACGAGACATACTTAGTGGCAAGGCTAGTCTATAGGCCACAGTTCCTACTCAATCGAGGATTAAAAATGGGCCAATGAATTGATGATTGAGCTTTCCTCTCTTTCCAAATCTCGTAACTCCTTTTCATGGAGCAACACGTAACAACACATGATCTCCAATATTTAATTCCACGTCCTTTCGATGAAGATCAACATAACTCTTTTGTCGATCTTGTGAGGTTTTTATACGTTGTCGGACCGTTTGAATCTTTTCCGTAGTCATACATACCAACTCCGGTCCCAACAATGTTGCTTCATTCACCTCATCCTAGCATACTAGAAAATGACACTTTCTTCCATACAACGCCTCAAATGGAGCCATGCCAATACTTGCTTGATAACTGTTGTTATAGGAAAACTCCACCAATGGTAAGAACTTGTCCCAACTTCCCTTGAAGTCAAGGACACAGAATCTTAATAGATCTTCAAGAGTTTGAATAGTCCTCTCCGACTGCCCGTCCGTTTGAGGATGATATGCCGAACTAAATCGTAAATCCGTGCCCATAGCTTTTTGCAAACTAACCCAAAATGTTGAAGTAAATCTTGGGTCTCGATCAAAAACTATGGATACTGGCATACCATGCAATCTTACAAACTCGTTTATGTACATACTAGCAAGACGTTCAAGTGTATAAATTTATCGTATTGGTAAGAAATGATCAAACTTGGTCAATCTATCAACAATGACTCAAATCACATCGATGCCTTGAGAAAACTTAGGAAGACCAATAATGAAATCCATGGTAATGTGTTCCCACTTCCATTCTAGAATTTCAAGTGGTTGCAATGGACCTTTTGGCACTTGATGCTCCGCCTTGACTAGTTGACAAGTTGGACACCTTGAGATAAACTTTGCGATCTCTCTCTTCATATTGCTCCACCAAAATGTATGTAGAAGATCACGATACATTTTGGTACTCCCATAATGGATTGCAAACGGTGTGTTATGCGCCTCCATAATGATTTTATACTTTAAATCAGGGTCGTTAGGAACACAAAGTCTGGAGTTGACTCAAAGTATTCCTTCTTCATCGATTCTTGCTTCCGGTATAGCACCTTCTTGCACTTTCTACCTCATAAACATCAGCTCCAGGTTTGTAGCTTGAGCAGCTTTAACTTTGTCGATTAAAGTCGGTTCTACTCGTATATTTGTCATCATCACATGGGCCCCTAGAGTCTTTAACTCTATCTCCATCTTTTCTAAGTCATACAAAATGGGCTTTTATGTTGACAATATCACACTCGTACCCGTATATGATCTTCTACTCAATGCATCAACTACTACGTTTGCTTTTCTAGGATGGTATTGAATTGTATGATTATAATCTTTAAATAGCTCAAGCAATCATCATTGCCGCATATTGAGTTCCTTTTGAGTGAAGAAATATTTAAGGCTTTTATGATCAGTATAGATCTCCACCTTCTTTCCATACAGGTAATGCTTCCAAATCTTAATCGCTAAAATGACAACTGTCAACTCTAGATCATGAGTAGGATAATTCCTCTCATATTCTTTGAGTTGTCGTGAGGCATAGGCTATGACTTTCCCGTGTTGCATGAGAACACATCCTAACCCTTTGCCTAAAGCATTACTGTAGATGACAAATCCCTCCGAGACAAATGGTATTATCAAAACAGGTACTGAAATAAGCCTCCTCTTGAGTTCTTGAAAACTCTTCTTATATTCCTCGCTCCAACCAAACTTTGTATCTTTCTGAGTCAACTGAGTTACTGGAGTAGCGATTCGAGAAAACCATTCTACGAATCTCCGATAATAACCAGCTAAGCCGAGAAAGCAACGTACTTCGGTTACTGTTTTAGGTTACTCCCAGCTTTGAATAGCTTTAATATTTGTCGGGTCAACAGATATTCCATGATTTGATACTATGTGCCCAAGGAATGCTACTTCCTCTAGCCAGAACTCATATTTCTTCAACTTGGCATGAATCGTGTTTTCACGAAGCTTTTGAAGTATCAGCCTCAAGTGTTGCTCATGTTCTTTACAGCTTTTGGAATATATGAGGATGTCATCAATAAAGACGACCACAAAGTAATCCAAATATTCCTTGAATACTCAGTTCATCATATCTATGAAGGCAGCAGGAGCATTAGTCAATCCAAAAGACATAACTAGGAATTCGTAATGCCCGTACCGAGTTCTGAAAGCCGTCTTTGGAATGTCATCGGTTCTAATATTTAACTGATGATTTCCAGAACGAAGATCGATCTTTGAAAAGAATTTGGCTCCTTGCAACTGGTCAAACAGGTCATCAATGTGAGGCAATGGGTACCTATTTTTGATGGTGACATGATTCAACTCCCGATAATCAATACAAAGTCGCATACTTCCATCTTTCTTCTTCACGAATAGAACAGGAGCACCCCAAGGAGACGTACTAGGACGAATGAAACCGATGTCTAATAATTCCTGTAGTTGGGTTTTTAACTCCTGAAGTTCAATAGGAGCCATTCGATATAGGACTTTGGAAATGAGTTTTGTACCGATTTCAAGGTCGATACCAAACTCGATTTCTTGCTCCAGGGTTAGGCCAGAAAGTTCTTCGGGGAATACGTCAAGAAATTTATTAACAATAGAAATATCATTCAAATCTGACTTATTTTTGTTTAAATCTGTGACATGAGCTAAGAAAGCTTGACATCCATTTTTTAATAAACGAATAGATTTATGGCTTGAGATGATCGTGATTGATTTTAATGGTTTGGTCGCTTGATTTCGTATAATAGGTTGATTAGGAATATGAAAGCTAACAACCTTACGAAAACAATTAATTTTAGCATGATGAGTAGTTAACCAATCAATCCCTAGAATCACGTCAAATGTAAGTTTTTAAGGAGATAAGATCGACAGGTAACGTGCGGTTACCAATTTGAATCAAACAAAACTTATAAACAGTGGATGTAATGAAGGTTTCTCCCAACGGAGTTTCAACAGATAAGTCAAAGTCTAATTTCTCTGGAGTCAAATTTAAACGTTGAGCGCAAGTAAAAGAAATAAAAGAATGGGTAGAACCGGTATCAAATAAGGTATATACTTTGCTAGAGTTTATGATAAGCTTACCCGTGATGACCTCGTTCGGGTTCCTTGCTTTCTGGGAGGTCATGATAAATTCTCTCCCTTGAACTACTGGTTTTGAATTTTCTAGGACGGCATTTGGTGTCACCATTCCAACTCGACTTGGCTTCTAAGTACGAAAAAATCTAGCTAGGTGACCTTCTTTTCCACAATTGTAATACGTTTTGGACTGATGTGCACAGTTTGGACTGATGTGTCCCTCCCCTCCACATTTGAAGCATATGATAGGTGGTCGTTCTCCTTCCTTAACAACGGGTGTTGGTGCTGACGTCTTTCCATCATTGTAGAATCTCATCTTCTTGAAATGTCCACTCTTATTGTCTTGGCAATGATTACCACCGAAGTGGTTACCATTTCTGGCATGTTGATTCCCTCCACGTTTATTGTCACCGCTTCGGTGACTGCTACCACTGGTTTTATCATTTTGTCAGCTACTTTCTCTTAGTTGGGTTGACTCGTTATCACGCTCCAATAACTGGGTCATATTCACAACATCTGAATACAAACACAATTTATGAGAGATAAGGTATTGACATATATCGGGTTTCAAACCTCTTAGAAACATTCGCGTCATTCTCTCCTCATTATCAACTAAGTGAGACGCAAACTGGGATAACTCGACAAACTTAGCTTCGTACTGCTACACGGTCATATTGTTCTGCTCCAACTTGATGAACTCTACCTCTTTTATGTGACAAATACTTTTGGGAAAGTACTTGTCGTTGAATAGTTCTTCGAACTTCTCCCAAGACATCTTCAGTGCGGCAGGTTGAGTACGCTTTACCGATTCCCACCAGTAATCAGCCTCTCCTCGCAACATAAAGGTGGCAAAGGGAACCTTTTGTTCCTCGGAGCATCCCAAGACATCAAATATCTTGGTGATCTGCTTTATCCACGCTTTCGCCTTAAGTGGTTTTGGCTCTCCAATAAACTCTGGTGGTCCCAGTTCCTTGAACTGTTTAGCGGTGACCGTCCGAGAGTTTCCAGTGTTTCCACCTACATTTTGGACAGGAGCCGCTCTCGCCTGATGTTGCATAAATTGCATAAAGCCTCTGAAAATTCCATCGTTCATCATTTGGTCAGTGTTGTTGTTTGTATGAGGATTGTCGCCTTCTTGATGCACATTATCCTGATTATTGATCTGTGGAGACACAACGGTCTCCTGTGCTCCATTGCTATTCTCAACATTCTCATATGTCTTTTTCAAATACTGCCACAAAACAAGGGTTAATTGACATGCAACATATTATCCCTATACTCTGACCGACCAATTAAAAACCAAATAAACTTATGTAGGTCATACTAGCGAAGGAATTCCTCGTCTTTCCCCTCCTAGTTCTAGTCTCACATCTTAGCCAGGGATCATATCCCTAATCTTTGATACCAACAGTGATGCCCCCAAAATAGGTATACATCACCCATCTTGAGTCGCCAAATACATGGTACAAAATTCAAATACAACTTAATTATACAACAGTCGTGTAAAATACGACAAAATATAATCTAAGAGTTTTAATAAGAATATTGTCATCTAGACAATATTCACACTCAATGGAGTCCTCATTACATTTATTATCATACTATTTTATAGAATAGTGAAGACTATTAAAACAACCAACTGGACCGTCAATCCGTTCCCCGACTCGTCCCAGTTATATTCTCATTTCCTGAAGAGAATGGTGAATGAAAGGGTGAGCTCAACTAGCCCAGTAAGAAATATTATGACTAAGATAATGCAGAATAATTTATCGTTAGCCTTCAACAGTGTTAAACTGATAAAATATAACAAACATCAAGTTTAACTGCAGTGGAACAAGCAATCCATTAAAACATCAAGTAGAGAATAAAATCTACTATCTTCTATGATTTAAAAGGTATTTCATCACTTTTATCGCTGAGACTCAGCTTAATAAATAAACCACATCATCCCTGCACTATGGCCAAAGATATTCATTAGTATCACGACCATAAATTATCCATGCACTACGGGCCAAGGATATTCGTGTATTCATCAATGGTCATGATCAAGTCAACGACTATCCATCAATGCACTACAGCCAATGAGGACTTTTACCACATCATTTGTAACATTACAATCATGGTTATACCGAATAATCTCTGGTCATAATCATACCAAGTCCATCTATGCACTACAGGCCACAGATGACTTTCAACATATAATAAACATGAGGATGATGACAATGATATAAGAATTCAATAAAACAAGTTCAAGGATAAATTTTTAAAGATTTATAATTTAATTTATCCAGAAATCAATAACGTCCAAATTGTCAACGTGATACTGTTTTGTAGAGTAAAATTCAAGATTCCTCAGAAGAATATTTCCATGAAAAGATACTGGAATAGTGAGGTAGCCAAGATATTCTACTAATTTCAAAGAGTATAGAAGCTAAAACTATAACCAACTGAGTATAATAGAATATATGAAACTGCAAATGGATTTTTGCCCACCATGCGGTAATCCATGTAGACAGATCACTTCCACAATTTAATAAGGAATGAATAAAAAGGATCATTCACCATGCATGCGGTAATCCACATAGATAGGTTATTCCAACAGAATAATAAAGAATGGAATAACAGAAGAATTCACCATGCATGTAATAGACCGCACAGACAGGCTATTCTAACAGAATAATAAAGAATAGAATAACCAAAGAATTCACCAGGCATGCGATAGACCACACAGACAGGTTATTCCAACAGAATAATAAAGAATGGAATAACAAAAGAATTCACCAGGCATGCGATAGACCGAACAGACAGGTTATTCCAACAGAATAATAAAGAATAGAATAACAAAAGAATTCACCAGACATGCGATATACCGCACAGACAGGTTATTCCAACAGAATAATAAAGAATGGAATACAAAAGAATTCACCAAGCATGGGATAAACCGCACAGACAGGTTATTCCAACAGAATAATAAATAATGGAATAACAACCTCTACGAGTATTGAAAGAAAATAACTATCTTCATGAATACGAAAGAAATAATACCCCTTACCTTAGAAGAAACTGGATACTGGAATAGTGAGGTTGCAGACTTCTCTTCTTCTTTCTCTCTATAATTTCTCTCTATAATAATTGCTCTTGTGAGACTTAGTGAATTGGTGAGAATGAAAGAAGAATGAGCTTCTATTTATAGGAAAATATAGTTTCTATAATTACACGTTTTGGGGCTCGAAATATTATAGTATAATACCTTCCTCTATTTCTTCATTTTTAATTTAGTCCTGCAAGTATTATCAAACTTACACCACCTCCCCTAATAGTAAATAATGTGAATTAATAGTTCATTCATATGACTTAATAGTATAATCATGTGAAAAAACTAATTACAGTATAGTACCTTCATCTATACCTCCATTTTTAATTTAGTCATGCAAGTATTATCAATCTTGCACCACCTCCCATAATAGTACATGAATGTGAATCAGTAGTACCCACATGCGAACAAATAGTTATAAACATGTGAAATAATAGCAATTAATTTCCTATTTATCCGATTAATTACCCGATTAGTCAATATAACCTCCAGACATCAATTATTATAGAAATAAAAGTCAATTTCCACTAACACTAATAATCCCCACACAATGGAACTATCAATTTCATCTTTAATCAACACGAACTTATTCATCATTAATATTATAACTCACAATATTTAACAACCAGGTCGTTCCCAGGAAAGAGGGGGCTTTCCGATAAGGATTTCTCCTTATTGGCGCGCAATTAGGTGACCAAACTTCTCCTTGACAGAACTTCTAGACATTGTTAATATTGCAAATAATAATATGAATAACTTTGTCGTCTCAATTATGGATTTAATAATAATAAATATTGTGCAGATGATACTGTCACTACTAGAAAATCGACCTATAGCGACGGCCATCGACCGTCGCTATAGGCCAAAAGACTGTCGCTAAAGGTTTTAGCGACCGTCGCCAAAGAAGCCATCGCTAAAGGTTTTAGCGACGGTCTTTTGGCCTATAGCGACGGTCGATGACCTTCGCAATAGGTCATGACAAAATCGTGTATTTTCTCTTTACCAACGGTCACTGAAAGTTATTGCTACGGTCGACAACCGTCGCTATAGGCCTGTATTTTATAGAACACTATAGCTACGGTCGATGACCGTCGCTATAGCCTTTTTATATTTAAAAAAAATTAATTAATAATGCACATTTATTGAACAAACACAAATACAATATAAAATATAAAAAATATTATATACATCATTTAAAATCATTCACATTACAACATTACAATATAATAGTTGAATAATTCATCTCCTCAAATATGATGATCTATCATTACAATACAATATTCTCGCCTAAGTTTCTTATGTACTACTGTGATCTTCTTTATCTCGCCTAAATTTCTTTTAGGCTATTAGTTGTTATTATGAATTTGTAGCTTCAGTTGATATTCGCAAGAATTGCGTAGCTTCAGTTTCTTCGAATATTTTCTGCCCAGTTACTTGTAGCCCATTTCCTTCAATTGGCATTCCGCTGTGCACCTGCAATATAATTATTGAAATTGAAAACATGGGAAAAGAGATCAAAATGTGCCTAAGGCGTACTTATAATAATAATAATAATAATAATATAATATAATATAATACCTAACTATATTATTTAAAATAATACATGCAAACATCAATACATAATTATAATTTTTTACATCTTCTTTATATATTTTTATTGAAAAACAAATACTCCTCTCATACTACCAAAGGAAGGAGTCTCGTCTGTCAATGCTGAAGAACTAACTTTAGTGAAAGAGTTCAAATATTTCAAGTCTTAGCTTCAGTTGTGACACCCCCAAATCCGGGTTACCTGACCACCCGAGTTTGGTGCTCACGATCCACAATATAAATAACATTTAACTACCCATTTATATAGAAATAATAACATACACTTCATTAACTGGTATAGTTAATACATTACCCCAGGTTCTCTAACCTTAACATTATAAACATACCCTTTAGTTATACAAAAAGGGTTCACAAATACAACATAATAATAATGTTATTCATAACTAATTAATCACAGTGTCTTTGCCTTTGTTCTTCACAGCACCTCCTGCCACTTCATCCCTAGCTGAAAAGTTTTATTTAGCAAGGGTGAGCAATAAATTTGCCTCGCAAGTTAAGATATACAATAAATGTATAAGTATCAGAATAATAGACTATCTATTTTGATAGAATGACTCCAAAGTTCGGGAAACTTTGAAATTGCTGAACAAATCGTTAATCAATAACAAGGCTGCTTTCTTTCTATGCAACACAATAATTTGATAATGAAAGAGTACAACGCTTTCAAAGTTTCTACGATATTCAAATAAATAAACAAGAATCAATTCTACGCAATAGCAAACTGGAAATATTTTCCAGATTTATGCTGAGCGATCCATTGGATCTAGAACTTCTACTTTCTCGGGTATCTATCAAAGATTTACTTTGATACATATGCAGGAATATCAGATAACCATAAAGATTAAATCATACACATCTGCAAATATAATAAGTGATCAGCTTTATTATACCCGATATTATGCATAATAATTAACAGTGCGCAATGGTCGAATATACGACCTAAAATGTTCCCTTTATATAAAAGGTTGCTCTTCTCAGTCTCAGAATCAAGATTTGATTTCATAATGAAATTTAATGATTTCAATTTCTATTTACTTATCGATCTAGCCGAAATAATTGGCATCAATCTAGCAATAACAATTGAATTCTCTTTTCGAACTTATCAAGTTCTAACAAATGTTCGTCTAGCCAGAATAATTAGCTAAGACATTTCTCAACATAATTTGACAATAAATAGGAATTATCTGTACTATCAATTCTATCTTCTATGAATATGAATATCCAACAACAATTATTCTACAAATGTATATTCTCCGAATCAGTAATTCAATTTAAATTATTAATCATGCACTAACTGCGAATAATCAACAATAAATTCCCTGGACATGGTATAATTAGCAATAATTAACCATTATAATAATTGAATGAATATAACTCAAGGTTGAGTTAGGAAACTTGCCTTCCGCATTGATTACTGCTACACAAAATACTTATCTGCTTTCGAAAGACCTATAACCAATAATATCGTCTTACAATTAGCACAATTATTCATAACACGTAACACTGTATTCTACAGTCAAACTTCTCCTAGGCACATTACCATATAGCCACATTAGTATTTATAACCTATATAAACACTTATCAAGTCTAACTATTTCGGTCTGGTAGAACTTCGGTCCACTCTCGGTGTTCTAGTCATCTTATCCGATAATTTACACATTGATTGCCAATTTAATCTTGGTCTATAAGCTTCAATATTATTTTAGACAAGTCAATTATCGTTTATAATATTTTTCAGAAGCTTTTAATAATTTATAAACAATTATTATAATTTATAATACTTTTTCAAAAACTTAAATCATTTTTAAATAATTTAATTATCAAATAATCTTATTATCATTAATATTTAATAATATAAAAATATTAATAACATACTTGTCAAAATATCAAAGTTATTTTTAATAACTTAAAATATTTTTAAATCATCAAGATTCTACTTAAATGATTTTTAAAATAATTAAAATTATTTTTAAACCATCACCATTAAGATTTAAATATTAATGAAATTATTATCAAACTATTAAAAGTCATTAATTCTAACTTAAAACATTTTTCTCATTTTTAAATAATTTTTTAAATCAATAAAACCATTTTTAACTTATTTATTTAATTTAATAATTAAATAAATCTAATATCATTAATATTAAATTATTAATGAAAATTCTCCAAAAATATTAAAAGTCATATTTTATAACTCAAAATATTTTTAAATTCATTATTCTCATTTAAAATGATTTTTCATAATATTAAATCATTTTCTTCTAATTTATTCAATACACTAAGTAAATAAATTATATACCTTTAATAGTTAAATAATTATAAATATTAAAGAAAAATATTATAATTGGTTAAAAATTATTCTTCATAATTTAAAATAATTTTTAAAACTATTTTTAATAATTTTTATAATTTATTTTCTATTTTTAATTAATTACCAGAAATATCAGAAAATAAATTAATTAAACCGTCGCTAGTGGCCTATAGCGGCACTTAGCGTCGTTGTTGGTGTTCTTGAGCCTCAAGAACACTAGCAGCCTCATGTTCAAGGGGTCATGATTGACCGGCTATGATTGTCAGATCAGACATGCTCTAGGCTACCTTAGGCTTCAATCGTGTAGTATGCATGTAGCACTGCCATTATCAACAATTACCAGAGTCATAACTTAACAGGCTAGCAAGATCTGCTCCTTCAAAGTTACTATCAGAGTGCTGCTGGGTTTTCTGGGTAACCCAGAAATCCAGGCAGTTTCATGGTCTCATTTTCCAGCCAACTTAATTCAGTTCTCTGGTCATGATTCATGTGATTTCATGGTTCATATCTATAGTCCACATGGCAAGGAACATGTTTAAAGTAACATCACAGTTTAAAAACATCTAAATCGCCAGAATTCGTACGGTCAAACTCTGTCAGGAATTTGGGTCATGAACTTTTCTGGGTTTTTCCAAAAAGTTAAAATCAGTTTGGGTGGACTACTTTGACCACCTGTTACGTTTGATTGGTTGACGTTTTAAGGCATTTAAAGGCATTTAGTTATAGTCCAGACAACAAGCTACACTTTCAATACAACAACAATAACAAACAACATAAGACTGGACAAATCAAGGCTGGACAAAACCTTGTCAGATGCTGATAACGTACTTCTGGGTTACCCAAAATGTACACGGTCATGGTCGGTCAACCGACTTTGACCAGCTATATCTTGAAATCTAAAAATCGAATAGCTTGGATTCCACTTCCAGATCCCAGAACTCATGTCAGAGTACAGATCCAAAACATAAAATAACAAAAATCATAAACGAACAAGAATCTGTGGCGCCTGACATTTGCTTGTCAGACCACAAAATTTGTTCTTGGACAATTTTGAAAATTTTTGATTTTTACCAACTTTGATGCTATGGATCTATGATAGATCATCATAGATCATCCTAAAACACCTTATAACACTTATATAAACACAAAAACACAATTTTTACCGTAACATACAAGATCTAGGTTGAGTTTAGGGTTATACCTTCTAGCTTTCCAATCCTTGATCTATACTCTCCAATCTGATTTTGGTGATCTAAGGAATGTTCTAAGGACTGATCTACTTGCTATTTTTGGATGCCTTGGTGAGAGAGAGAGTAGATGAGAGCTTGGGAGAAAAATAATTAAATTTTGAGACTTTCTCTCTCTTTATCACTTAAATACTTGATCAAATGAATGCACACATGTTAGCTCACGATTTGGATCAGTTTTTGGCTGAGGTTAAAGTCAATTGGCTGACTTTAGTTAGTCACCAACTAATGGTTTTGCAATTTTTACAAGTTAGCTCATTTAAAATGTAAAAAGGGCATTTTTTTTCATTTGTAATTTAAATTTAATGGCATTATGGTCAAATGTCCAAACCCTTAGGGTTTAACCCTAAGGTTCTGACCCTTAGGTTTTATAACATCAATTTTAGAATTTTCTAATTAGGGTTTCTAAAAAGAAAAAATTAGATTTCTAAAATAAAATTAGGGTTTTAAATAGAAATTGATATTTCTAAAGTATAATTAGGGTTTTCTAATTAGATTAACATTTACTAATCACTTTAGACTTGCTAACTAGGATTAGGGTTTCCAAATTAGGGTTTAGAAATCCCGAATATGAAATTAGGGTTTTGATTAGAAAACTTAAAATTTCTAAATTATAATTAGTGTTTGTAAAAATAGAAATTAAAATAACTAAAATATAATTAGGGTTTTCTAATCATATTAAAGTTTAATACACACATTAAGCTTACTAATTAGGATTAGGGTTTCCTAATTAGGGTTTAGGATTCCCAAATTTAAAATTAGGGTTTCCCGACATACGATTAGGGTTTCTAACAGTAGATTAGGGTTTCTAATCTCTTATTAGGTTTTACTAATTTTAAACCTTATCCGATCAATCATTGATCGATATATCTATACAGTACAAACACGTACATATTAATATAATTATTTTAATTATATTTTCTATCGAATCCGTATCCGTAACTAGGGTTAGGATTTATATTCTCCGTTAAGCACAACTCTACTCAAATATCTTAGCCAATACACAAATTGACTCATTCTCTAAACTCGTATCATAGTTACATAACACAATATTGATAATTAATATTAATATTAATAAAAACATTATTCGTAAAAATTGGATTATTCGAAATCCCGGGTTATCACATTCACCCCTCCTTAAAAGGATTCCGTCCTCGGAATCACCGATTTCTTATTCTCTACAATCTTTTAAAGTTGTATCATCAATTCATTTTTATCAACACAATATTCATTTGTGTGTCATATTCTAACATGTGACTTGAATCTATAAAAGAAAACAATTCACATCAATATCTAACTCGTATTTCTCGCATAATTTAATTTCTAATCGAACTCGTTACCTGTCACGTCTTCATGGGCAGCTGAAGCATTTGGAACTATCAAATTAAAAGTGAATGGTGTTGATCTTCTTTGCTGTGTAGGTCCTTGAGTCGCCAAGGTTCCGCTACTGGGTCCCTTGTTGGCACTTCTCCTTTCTACATTTTTCTTCGGACAATTCTGGACCAGATGATCGGTCGATCCACACGCAAAACAACCTCGTGTCTTCATTAGAATAAGACACTGGGGTGACATGTGTCCCTCTTGACCACAGTTGTAACAGACTCCTTTTTTCTTCAAGCAAACTCCTTGAGGACGCTTCCTGCAAACTACACACGACGTGCCTTTCTTCCTAATCTCTACTGGATTATTTCCTGAATTAATATCACCATCCCTCTTACGTTTATTAAGATTACAACCTCCACTACCACCTATCATATTATTTCCTTCAGCCTCCTTTCTTTGTTCTTGACTATTCTTCAATACAGCTTCCATTTCTCCCTCAGCGATAATATCTTTTTCTAATAACTCTGAAAATGAACTAATTTGCAGTACATCCAGCTTCTCGAGTACCAACGATTTCAATCCGTTCCTAAAACATCATGTTTTAAGCTCCTCAGTGTCCACTCGATGTGGAGCAAATTTTGCTAACTCGTTGAACTTGACAAAATATTTTGTCACCGTCATATCTTCCTGCTTCAGATTCAAAAATTGTTCCTCCATATTTCTCTTTAGACCTTCCTTCCTTGGTGGCATTATCTGATAAAAATTTTACATTAATTCTCCTTCTCTACACAGATTCTTATTAATAACACAATAAGAATACTAAAAAAATTCTCATATAATCGCATATTTATTCAAATAGCACACAATACATTTAGTACTTAACACATAGGACTATCCCTCTTTAAATAATGTCAGGATTTACAGCACAACTTTACGAAAGTCATAATTCTCCATTCACACATAACTATTCCCCATTCATCAAACCTACCACACCTAGGGGTTCAGGAATCTGCCACAATTATATGAGTGTATGAACTTATACTAGTCAGACCTTTGGCGTCCATTCGCTGAGGGGTTCAATACATTTCATATAATTATGAGTCATGAACTTACCGTAAGTATGAGTTTTAAGAACTCAAAAAATAATCTTAATCTTATATTCATATAGAAAATAAAGATTTTACTCATACAAACACACACACACACACACACACACACACACACACACACACACATATATATATATATATATATATATGTTCACACATCGTTCTTGATATTACAACCGTTAATATCATACACTATCAAAAAAAATACTATCGCTTAACTTTAAGCTATCTACCGTCCACTCCCTTCACCAGTCTTCTACTTACTGGGACACTTGTTGCCTTCAGCTTAGGAAAATATAGGAAAATATGTCCTTCTTTCTTAAAATTAAAGCACATGTTCTTCTTCGTCATGCATTCCCCCACGTGAGTCTTTCCACACTTGCTGCAGACTTGCTCCTTCTTCGGGTTTGAATTTTTCAGAGGTGTCGCTGTCGTTGTCCCTCTTTCTCTTATTCTTGCTCTTCTTGTTGCTTGATTGTTCCTTCAGACGATCCACCACCTTCAGTCTTCATCCTCTCCACCTGCGCCTTTAACTCGTTCCGTTCTTCAGTCATTTTGTGTAACGCTTGTTCTGTCTTCCACAATTTATCCAAGAGAAGTACTTTACTCCAGAGTTCTTGGACTTCTGCATATTCTTGAGCTTTCTCTCCAACTTTGATCTCATTCCTTTTTTCCACCATAGATTCTTCGGACTCCACCTTCTCATCACCACTTCGATACATCTCGACATAATCGTCATGATCGCTCCCTAGATTGACCATAGGTTCATCTTCTCCCACTATTTCAACTGATTCGATTTGCGCTGGCACCTCGACTACTGGCACTGGTGCAACAGCCGCTAGCATCTCCGCACTCATTTCATCTTCTCCAGACATCCTACAATCTGTCTAAATGACTTGATTAATACTTCTCCAGTACGAACTTCTCACACTATGCGTTCACATATCTCACTATTGAATCCCTCGCTTAGTACTCTACATGAGTATTCTAGATTTCGTTTATGGTTATAATCCTAGGGTTTTCCCCACCCCACTTAAGGTTTATAGCCTACATCCCAGCTACCAACTTGTGACGCCTTGGTCACTACAGCTTTGATACCAACCTGTGACACCCCCAAATCTGGGTTACCTGACCCCCGAGTTTGGTGCTCATGATCCACAATATAAATAACATTTAACTGCCCATTTATATAGAAATAGTAACGTACACTTCATTAACTGGTATAGTTAATACATTACCCCAGGTTCTCTAACCTTAACATTATAAACATACCCTTTAGTTATACAAAAAGGGTTCACAAATACAACATAATAATAATGTTATTCATAACTAATTAATCACAGTGTCTTTGCCTTTGTTCTTCACAGCACCTCCTGCCACTTCGTCCCTAGCATAAAAGTTTTATTTTGCAAGGGTGAGCAACAAATTTGCCCCGCAAGTTAAGATATACAATGAATGTATAAGTATCAGAATAATAGACTATCTATTTTGATAGAACGACTCCAAAGTTAGGGAAACTTTGAAATTACTGAACAAATCGTTAATCAATAACAAGGCTGCTCTCTTTCTATGAAACACAATAATTTGATAATGAAAGAGTACAACGCTTTCAAAGTTTCTACGATATTCAAATGAATAAACAAGAATCAATTCTACGCAATAGCAAAGTGGAAATATTTTCCAGATTTATGCTGAGCGATCCATTGGATCTAGAACTTCTACTTTCTTAGGTATCTATCAAAGATTTACTTTGATACATACGCAGGAGTATTAGATAACCATAAAGATTAAATAATACCCATCTGCAAGTATAATAAGTGATCAGCTTTATTATACCCGATATTATGCATAATACTTAACAGTGCGCAATGGTCGAATATACGACCTAAAATGTTCCCTTTATATAAAAGGTTGTTCTTCTCAGTCTCAGAATCAAGATTTGATTTCATAATGAAATTTAATGATTTCAATTTCTATTTACTTATCAATCTAGCCGAAATAATTGGCATCGATCTAGCAATAACAATTGAATTCTCTTTTCGAATTTATCAAGTTCTAACAAATGTTCGTCCAGCCAGAATAATTAGCTAAGACATTTCTCAACATAATTTGACAATAAATAGGAATTATCTGTACTATCAATTCTATCTTCTACGAATATGAATATCCAACAACAGTTATTCTACAAATGTATATTCTCCGAATCAGAAATTCGATTTGAATCATTAATCATGCACTAACTGCTATTAATCAACAATAAATTCCCTGGACATGGTATAATTAGTAATAATTGCCCATTATAATAATTGAATTAATATAACTCAAGGTTGAGTTAGGAAATTTTCCTTCCGCATTGATTACTGCAATACAAAATACTTATCTGCTTTCGAAAGACCTATAACCAATAATATAGGTCTTACAATTAGAACAATTATTCATAACACGTAACACTGTATTCTACAGTCAAACTTCTCCTAGGCACATTACCACATAGCCACATTAGTGTTTATAACCTATATAAACACTTATCAAGTCAAACTATTTCGGTCTGGTTTGACTTCGGTCCACTCTCGGTGTTCTAGTCATCTTATCCGACAATTTACACATTGATTGCCAATTTAATCTTGGTCTCTAAGCTTCAATATTATTTTAGACAAGTCAATTATCGTTTATAAAATTTTCGGAAGCTTTTAACAATTTATAAACAATTATTATAATTTATAATAATTTTTCAAACACTTAAATTATTTTTAAATAATTTAATTATCAAATAATCTTATTATCATTAATATTTAATAATATAAAAATATTAATAACATACTTGTCAAAATATCAAAGTTATTTTTAATAACTTAAAATATTTTTAAATCATCAATATTCTACTTAAATAATTTTTAAAATAATTAAAATCATTTTTAAACCATCACCATTAATATTTAAATATTAATGAAATTATTATCAAACTATTAAAAGTCATTAATTCTAACTTAAAACATTTTTCTCATTTTTAAATGATTTTTTAAATCAATAAAATTATTTTTAACTTATTTATTTAATTTAATAATTAAATAAATCTAATATCATTAATATTAAATTATAAATGAAAATTCTCCAAAAATATTAAAAGGAACATTTTATAACTTAAAATATTTTTAAATTCATTGTTCTCATTTAAAATAATTTTTCATAATATTAAATAATTTTCTTCTAATTTATTCAATACACTAAGTAAATAAATTATATACCTTTAATAGTTAAATAATTATAAATATTAAAGAAAAATATTCCAATTGGTCAAAAATTATTTTTCATAATTTAAAATAATTTTTAAAACCATTTTTAATAATTTTTTATAATTTATTTTCTATTTTTAATTAATTACCAGAAATATCAGAAAATAAATTAATTAAACCGTCGCTAATGGCCTATAGCGACACTTAGCGTCGTTGTTGGTGTTCTTGAGCCTCAAAAACACTGACAGCCTCATGTTCAAGGGGTCACGTTTGACCGGTTATGATTGTCAGATCAGACATGCTCTTGGCTACCTTAGGCTTCAATCGTGTAGTTTACATGTAGTACTACCATTATCAACAATTACCAGAGTCATAACTTAACAAGCTAGCAAGATCTGCTCCTTCACAGTTACTGTCAGAGTGCTGCTGGGTTTTTTGGGTAACCCAGAAACCCAGGCAGTTTCATGGTCTCATTTTCCAGCCAACTTAATTCGGTTCTCTGGTCATGATTCATGTGATTTCATGGTTCATATCTATAGTCCACATGTCAAGGAACATGTTTAAGGTAACATCACAGTTTAAAAACATCTAAATCGCCAGAATCCGTACAGTCAAACTCTGTCATGAATTTGGCTCATGAACTTTTCTGGATTTTTCCAGAAAGTTAAAATCAATTTGGGTGGACTACTTTTACCACCTGTTACGTTTGATTGGATGACGTTTTAAGGCATTTAAAGGCATTTAGTTATAGTCCAGACAACAGGCTACACTTTCAATACAACAACAATAACAAACAACATAAGACCGGACAAATCAAGGCTGGACAAAACCTTGTCAGACGCTGATAACGTACTTCTGGGTTACCCAAAATGTACACGGTCATAGTCGGTCAACCGACTTTGACCAGCTATATCTTGAAATCTGAAAATTGAATAGCTTGGATTCCACTTCCAGATCCCAGAACTCATGTCAGAGTACAGATCCAAAACAGAAAACAACAAAAATCATAAACGGACAAGAATCTGTGGCGCCTGACATTTGCTTGTCAGACCACAAAATTTGTTCTTGGACAATTTTGAAAATTTTCAATTTTTACCAACTTTGATGCTATGGATCTATAATAGATCATCATAGATCATCCTAAAACACCTTATAACACTTATATAAACACAAAAACTCAATTTTTACCGTAGCATACAATATCTTGGTTGAGTTTAGGGTTATACCTTCTAGCTTTCCAATCTTTAATCTATACTCTCCAATCTGATTTTGGTGATCTAAGGAATGTTCTAGGGACTGATCTACTTGCTATTTTCGGATGCCTTGGTGAGAGAGAGTAGATGAGAGCTTGGGAGAAAAATAATTAAATTTTGAGACTTTCTCTCTCTTTATCACTTAAATACTTGATCCAATGAATGCACACATGTTAGCTCACGATTTGGATCAGTTTTTGGCTGAGGTTAAAGTCAATTGGCTGACTTTAGTTGGTCACCAACTAAAGGTTTTGCAATTTTTACAAGTTAGCTCATTTAAAATGTAAAAAGGGCATTTTTTGTCATTTGCAATTTAAATTTAATGGCATTATGGTCAAATGTCCAAACCCTTAGGGTTTAACCCTTAGGGTTTAACCCTAAGGTTCTAACCCTTAGATTTTACAACATCAATTTTAGAATTTTCTAATTAGGATTTCTAAATAGAAAAAATTAGATTTCTAAAATAAAATTAGGGTTTTAAATAGAAATTAATATTTCTAAAGTATAATTAGGGTTTTCTAATTAGATTAACATTTACTAATCACTTTAGACTTGCTAATTAGGATTAGGGTTTCCTAATTAGGGTTTAGAAATCTCGAATATGAAAT
Organism: Panax japonicus; assembly: GCA_020205505.1. Taxonomy (NCBI): domain Eukaryota; kingdom Viridiplantae; phylum Streptophyta; class Magnoliopsida; order Apiales; family Araliaceae; genus Panax; species Panax japonicus. Next base: position 73,644,964 of record CM035091.1, read on the forward strand.
TAGGGTTTTGATTAGAAAAATTAAAATTTCTAAATTACAATTAGGGTTTGTAAAAATAGAAATTAAAATAACTAAAATATAATTAGGGTTTTCTAATCATATTAAAGTTTAATACACACATTAAGCTTACTAATTATGATTAGGATTTCCTAATTAGGATTTAGGATTCTCGAATTTAAAATTAGGATTTCCCGGCATGCGATTAGGGTTTCTAACGGTACGTTAGGGTTTTTAATCATGAGATTAGGGTTTCTAATCTTTTATTAGGTTTTACTAATTTTAAACCTTATCCGATCAATCATTGATCGATATATCTATACAGTACATACACGGACATATTAATATAATTATTTTAATTATATTTTCTATCGAATCCCTATCCGTAACTAGGGTTAGGGTTTCTATTCTCCGTTAAGCACAACTCTACTCAAATATATTAGTCAATACACAAATTGACTCATTCTCTAAACTCGTATCACAGTTACACAACACAATATTGATAATTAATATTAATATTAATAAAAAAAAATTATTCGTAAAATTTGGATTATTCGAAATCCCGGGTTATCACATTAGTACTAGAACACCTTCATAAATGACTATAAGTTATTAAACTCTCTTAATTCAAATGCAGCACAAAAACTCCTAACATATACCCAAAAACATCCAACTTAAAGTAACTTTTGTAGTAGAGCTCACCTTCCGTTTGGGGATCAGAAATAAACTTTTTTCATGCAATCAACGAAATTTGTCCCATTGAAAGGGTCCTCACCAATACTTACACATGTCGATTGCCCTAGGCTAAACGCAGTCGTTTGGAATACCTATTAAAAGTGTTCAAGAGACATCCTTAGCAACATTGCATTTGTAGAGTAATTAAAAAGAAACGTACCAAATTACCGGTGTAAAAGTATTAGCTAAATCTAGATGCCATCTTATGTAGCACTTTGGCTAACCAAGCCTGCTCCCATCACATACATATAGCAAGGGACAATTTTTACAATCATCATAGTTATCATACACTAACTGCAATGTATGATATTCTGTACTTAACTGCAATGTTGAAAAAAGTATGCCTCGTTAGAGTTTAAACCATGCATATTTGAATTCTACACAAAGCTCAAGTTTATGCAGGCTTAATATTTAGAAACAGAATCTGAACAATTATTCATGCCAACCTTTTATTATCCATCCATTCTCAAATATCTCTACACTTTTTAGACTCTGGTGGATGCTAACAAGCTAAACTAATCTGTTTTCAATTAAAATCTACTTTAATTAGCTTTAAAATGTAATCAAGCTGGGAGCTTTTTAACTGGGCAGACAAAATAGCTTGAATACCTTAGATCACAAAACTTGAAATTCTACCACGAATATGACCTCTAAAATGTATTCATACTCTTCTAATCCTTTCACACTAACTCGAGATCCTGCAAATTTTGTTAACCATTACCTCACACTATATTAGCAAAACACATTTAATTAGTCACAGGTATATAATTGGAGCTAAGGATCAACAATCCTACAAATAAAAATTTACAAATTCATAAATTATTATAGGGTGTAGAAACATCATTTTGTGTAAGCAACAATACCTAATTATCATTTTGTGTAAGCAACAATACCTATGCTAAATGCTTCTAATTAAGAAAACTAAAAAATAAAATATTTTAGATCTTCACTATTACACTTTTATCTCAAAGTATCTTTTCCATCCTTATTAAATCTATACTTGTATGCTTTGGGGTTTGTAGATGAGTTATAGAAGTGTGCATAATATACTAAATAGGAAGTATAAGTACTGTTACTAGACCAGTGAAAAAAGAGAGAAAGGAATACAAACTTGTCTGCTAAATAGTTACTTATACAGAGCCGAAACACAAAAACAAGTAAACAAGAGATAATGCAAAATAGATGAAAGATTCTGGCGGGAATTAAAAAAGATGAAAGATTATTGCAATTTTTATTACAGGGGATTATTGTGTGTGTGCAAACTTACATACACATATCCATGTGTGTTGTGTACTACTTTTATGATGTGAACTGGCATATTCATATCATGTGTTTATCTCAATGCAACCAGGAAGCATGTTTGTCAAACTGTCAGCTAGGGAAGCTTGTAATCCAGCCTCCCACTTTCTCCCTCGTACAAGAAAAAAGAACCACCAAAAAACAGCTTTACTGCTAATAAGTATACTAAACAACGTAAAAAATGTAGTAATTAACAATCTGAAATAAATAATACAAAATTCAGATGCATTGATGTCAAAAACTAAAAAATTAGCACTATAATGGCAGCAAAATATAATATAAATAAAATTTTATGGTTGCATATGAACTGTTACAGCATAATGGCAGCAAAAATTAGCACTATAATGGCAGTAAAATATAAACTGTTACAGCATATATAGACCAGAAGATGGACAAACCCACAATAATTCAGACCCAAGAAATAACAAGCATTACTTAATGATTATATACTTCAACGCTGGAGCCTCCGATCATAATTAAGAGCCTACTGAACAATTTCCTGCTAGAATAAATAATATTCTTTGTAGTTTGTATGTATACAGTATATGTGACGCCCTCAAAATAGTTATACATCACATATTCTGAGTCGTCAAATACATGGTACAAAATACAAATACAACTTAATTATACAACTGTCGTGTAAAGTACAACAAAACATAAGCTGTGAGTTTTAATACAAATATTGTCTTCTAGACAATATTCAAACTCAAATTCAATATTATTACATTTATTTTCCACTATTTCACTGAATAGTAAGGACTACTAATGCTATCATCTGGTCCGTCACTCCGTTCCCCGACTAGTCCCTGCTACGTTCTCATTTCCTGAAGAGAACAATGAAAGTAAAAGGGTGAGCTCAACTAGCCCAGTAGGAAATATTATGACTAAGATAATGCAGAATATATTATTGTTAGCTTTCAACAGTGTTAAACTGATACAATAAAACAACCATCAAGTTTAACTGCAGTGGAACAAGCAATCCATTAAAAAAGTCAAGTAGAGAATAAAATCTACTATCTTTTATGATTTAGAAGGTTTATTTATCACTTTTATCACTGGGACTCAGCTTAATAAATAATCCACATCATCGAATCACCCCAGCACACTACGGCCAAGGATATTCTTTAGTAACACGACCACAATTATCCATGCACTACGGGCCAAGAATATTTGTGTATTCAATAATGGTCATGATCATGCCAACAACTGTCCGTCAATGCACTACGGGCCAATGAGGACTTTTACCACATCATTTGTAATATTACGGTCATGATTACACCGAATAATCCCTGGTCATAATCATACCAAGTCCATCTATGCACTATAGGCCACAGATGACTTTCAACAAAATATAAACATGAGGATGATGACAATGATATAAGAATTCAATAAAACAAGTTCAAGAATTATTTTATCCAGGAACTAATAATGTCCAAATTGTCAACATGATACTGCTTTGTAGAGTAAAATTCAAGAATACTCAGAAAAATATTTTCATGAAAAGATACTGGATGAAGCGCAAATATCAAGGATATTCCACTAATTTCATGGAGTATAGAAGTCAAAACTTTAACCAACTGGGTATAATAAGGAATGGAATAACAAAAGAAATCACCAGGCATGCGATAGACCGCACAGGCAGGTTATTCCAACAGAATAATAAATAACGGAATCAGGTCCGGCGTAAAACGCACAGACAGGATATTCCAACAGAATAATAAAGACGGAATCAGGTCCGGCGTAGAACGCACAGACAAGATATTCCAACAGAATAATAAAGACGGAATCAGGTCCCGCGTAAAAAACACAGATAGGATATTCCAACAGAATAATAAAGACGGAACCAGGTTCGGCGTAGAACGCACAGACAGGATGTTCCAACAGAATAAATAAGAATGGAACAAGCGAAGAATTTCACCAAGTATAGGGTAGCCCGCGTATACAGGTTATTCCAACAGAATAATAAAGAATGGAATAACAGAAGTTCTCTTCATAGATAAGAAAGAAATAATATTCTCTACCTTGGAAAAACTGGATACTGGAATAGTGAGGTAGCAGACTTCTCTTCTTCTTTCTCTCTATAATTTCTCTCTATAATAATCGCTCTAAACTTTTTGTGAATTGGTGAGAAATGAAGGAAGAATTAGCTTCTATTTATAGAAAAATATAGTTTCGATAATTGCAAATTTTGGGGTTCAAAAAATTTCAGTACAATACCTCCAACTTTTCTTTTATTTTTAATTTAGTCATAGAAGTATTATCAAACTTGCACCACCTCCCCTAATAGTAAATAATGTGATTCAATAGTAAATTATGTGAATCAATAGTTCTAGACATGTGAAAATACAAATTACAGTATAGTACCTCCATCTATACCTCTATTTTTAACTTAGTCATGCAAGTATTATCAATCTTGCACCAACTCCCCTAATAGTAACAAGAATGTGAAACAATAGTATACACATGTGAACAAATAGTTATAATCATGTGAAATAATAACAATCAATTGCTCATTTATCCGGTTAAATACCCGATTGGTCAATATAACCTCCAAAAATCAATTATTATCGAAATAATTGTCGATTTTCACTAACATAATTAATTCCAACACAATGAAACCATTTTTATCAAAAATATAAATTTTGAAATTTTAAATTTTGACTTTTCCCAAAAAAGTCAACTGTTGCCTTTTTGACCAAATAGTAAAAACCAGCAAATTTTGTGTTTATAGTCTATTTTTATTAATTTCATCGATCTGGACTCAAATATCACGTCCGCGTCTCCAAATTCAACTCCGAGCACAACTTCAATATTAATAACATTCATCATTAATATTATAACTCATAATATTTATCAACCAGGTCGTTCCCAAGAAAGAGGGGGCTTTCCAATAAGGATTTCTCCCTATTGGCGCACAATTAGGTGACCAAATATCTCCTTGATAGAACTTCTAGACATTGTAAATATTATAATTTAATAATATGAATAACTTTGTCATCTTAATTATTGATTTAATAAAATACAATATTATGCTGATTATACTATGACAATAATCGAATCAATAATATGATAGATATGATGCAGCAATTACTGTAGCAATAATTGAGTATAACTGAGTGAGTTCTCACGTAAGCATCAATAATCAATACCGTGTGCTACGATGCAACCATGCGTATTACTGTATTTTTACTACCGGGTATTTCAACAGTTAACGATAAAACTTCCGCCGTTATTTTCATAAAGTATTTTTGTCGTTTTCTCAATCCGACAATAATTCCGTTGTGGAGGGTCAACCAATGATTGTGTTGTTGTACGAATATTCCCTGTTAAAACGAATATTCCCCGACCAATCGAATATTATATAACAACTTGCGTACTTTGTAAAATTTGTAAATATTACCCACAACTATAATATTATATCAAATCCACACCATAATAATCAAAAATATATTTCGAGAAAATTTAATCTTTATTCAAAAAATTGGGGTCTTACAACCTCCCTTTCTTATAAAATTTCGTCCTTGAAATTAGGGTGCGTACCGGTATGTCGAAGAGGTGAGGATACTTTGATTTCATTTCAGATTCTAACTCCCAGGTCATTTCCTCAACATCGTGGTTTCTCCAAAAAACTTTGACTTGAGGTATAACCTTGGAGCGTAAAATATGTTCCTTCTTATCCAAGATTTTAATAGGAACCTCTTCATACGTTAAATCTTCCTCTATTTCGTCCGGTTCTAACTCAATAATATGGTTCGGGTCTTTCATATATTTACGTAACATGGATATGTGAAAAATGTTATGAACACGAGACATACTTGGTGGTAACGCAAGTCTATAGGCCACAGTTCCTACTCGATCGAGGATTAAAAATGGGCCAATGAATCGAGGATTGAGCTTTCCTCTCTTTCCAAATCTTGTAACTCCTTTCCATGGAGTAACACGTAACAACACATGATCTCCAATATCGAATTCTACGTCCTTTCGATGAAGATCAGCATAACTCTTTTGTCGATCTTGTGAGGTTTTTATACGTTGTCGAATTATTTGGATCTTTTCCGTAGTCATACGTACCAACTCTGGTCCCAAGAACGTTGCTTCACCCACCTCACCTCATCCCAGCATACTGGAGAACGACACTTTCTTCCATACAACGCCTCGAATGGAGTCATGCCAATACTTGCTTGATAACTGTTGTTGTAGGAAAACTCCACCAACGGTAGGAACTTATCCCAAATTCCCTTGAAGTCAAGGACACAGAGTCTTAATAGATCTTCAAGAGTTTGAATGGTCCTCTCTGACTCCCAGTCTGTATGAGGATGATATGCCGAGCTAAATCGTAAATCTGTGCCCATATCTTTTTGCAAACTAACCCAAAATCTTGAAGTGAATCTTGGGTCTCGATCAGAAACAATGGATACTTGATGAGTGGGATTTAAACCTGCGAATCGGATACTTTCTGCCTTAATTACTTGCCTGGATTCATAGTTTTTATATAGTTTTATTGGGATTATAGTGTTTTTGTATTTAATCGTTGCATTGCAGAGCTTCGCAGTGTTTTTGCTGCTTTGAAGGGGCAAAACTGTCATTTTTAGCCTTCCCGCGCCGCGGCGCCAAAGCCAGAGTCATTGGCCGCGCCGCAGCGCCACATGCTGTTCCATACTGACAAAAAGTCGCGCCGCGGCGCCACTTACAATATACTGGCTCGCGCTGCAGCGCGAGCTCCGTGTCCAAATTCCTTAGGCCGCGCCGCAGCGCGACTGAAAGGCTTCGTGGCCCGCGCCGCGGCGCCACCTCCGGTTCCCAGGCAGACAGGAAGTGTTTGACCTAGCAAATGTTAGAGGATAAGGAGGGGGGCGGCGGCTGTTAGAAAAATATAGAGCATAGAGCAGAAAAACATAGCAAGAGTTAGAAAATAGAGAAGAGGAGAAGAGAAAGCTTGACCAGAAGAGATCCGTTGCTCTCCATTTTCTCAGATCGTGCAAGTGAAGAGATTGTTTGGCTGAAGAGTACTCCTTTCTTTAGGGGTTTTTCTTATTTCAAATCTTCTATTTATTGTATTTGTCTGAAATGGATGGTGTATTAGAACTATGTGTTAGTCTCATAGTTATGAACTAACTCCATTGTTAGGATTGCAATGTAACTTTTTGAATAGCTTAATCGACTTTCTCTCTCGTTTTATATAATGAAGCATTTTGGAATGGGTTGTTGTATTTTGCTTATAATGTCTTATTTCTTGATAAAGAAATAGGTTTTGATAGTAGTGGAAATTGATAAATGGATATTACTGTCTTCCTTTAAATACAATGACACTTGTTTTGTCCTGACATTTAATTGTGGGCTTATTGTGCTTGTGGGATAGACATATCCTCACTTGCCTTGTGTGACCTTGGAGTTGTGCATAATGACCTTGGTCAGATTAGATTCACCAATAGACATATTGTGTTCTAGTTTGTCAAGGATTAGCATTTGACCTTCGACAGAAGCTTATGCTTACTTTAATCTCGGTTGACCATTCCTTGATTTGTTTATATACGGAGAGTTAGAAGATTAGGCGAAGCATTAGGGGAGTTGTAATCCTATCTTTATTTCTTAGAGCTGTTTCTTCTCGCAATTTGATTGTCCGATAGAATTTGTTTAACCAACCATCTATTTCTTTTGTTTAGATAAGATTAGTAACGACTTTACCTTAGTAGTTGTTTCCTGTTAAGTCTTTGTCCTCGTGGGTTCGACACCCCCTTATCACTGTATTACTTGTTAGACCGCGTATACTTGCGCGTGTTTATCGGTTGCGAAATCGACCAACAAGTTTTTGGCGCCGTTGCCGGGGACTTAAGAATTAATTGTTTTACATTATTAAATCTAAGTCATTATAATCTTACTTTAAACCGATTTGTTTACCTCTCTCTTCAGGTAGTCTTCATTGTGTATGCCACCTCGGAAAGGACTGATTACAATACCTCTTGATCCCGAGGTTGAAAGGACCTTCAGACGGCTGTTGAGAAAGAAATTTGTGGACACACCCGAGGACATACCTGTGCCCGTCATAATGGCTGAGGAACTTCAGAAGTCTCTGAGGGATTATGTTATGCCTCGTGTTGATGATCTCCAGGCGAGCATTGTAAGGCCCGCCATTCAGGCTAATAATTTCGAGATAAAGCCGGGCACAATTCAAATGTGCACAAACATTCAGTTTGGGGGAATGCCTAATGACGACCCCAATGATCACCTGATTAATTTTGTGGAAATCTGTGACACCTTCAAATGCAACGGAGTGTCTGACGATGCCATCAGGCTCCGGCTGTTCCCGTTTACATTAAGGGACAAAGCCAAGAGCTGGCTACATTCACTGCCGACTGGCTCCATTACAACATGGGCTGACTTGGCGCAGAAATTCATGGCGAAGTTCTTTTCGCCTGCCAAAACAGCTAGGCTCAGGCACGAAATCACATCCTTTGTGCAATTTGAATCTGAATCCTTATACGACTCATGGGAGCGATTTAAGGATCTCCTGAGAAAATGCCCGCACCATGGTCTGCCGGAATGGCTTCCCATCCAGACCTTTTACAATGGATTATCCGGATCTACTCGTTCGAGTATTGATGCCGCATCTGGAGGGGCATTCATGTCCAAACATCACACAGCGGGGTATGAGCTGGTGGAGACAATGGCGGCCAACAATTACCAGTGGCCTAATGATAGGCAAGCTCCGAGAAGACCAGCGGGGGTTTATGAAGTGGATTCGGTCACATCGCTAGCAGCTCAGGTAGCGACGCTAACAAAAAGGCTTGACACCTTGGGACCTTCTGCAGTTCAAAATGTGCAGAGTGTCATGGTCCAGTGTGAATTATGTCAAGGAAGCCACCCGACCGATCTGTGTGCTATTAGCCCTGAATCGGTGCAATATGTTTCTAACTACGGGCGGCAACAGAACTCAAACCTTCCCACTCATTACCATCCGGGGTTGCGAAATCATCCAAATTTTTCATGGAGTAATAACAACAACAACAACAACAGCAATAACCCCAACCAACCACAACTTCCTTCTACCAGGCAGAGTTTTGCTAACCCTCCCGGATTCCAACCTACAACTCAGTTCAACCAACAACCTCAGAGCATTCAGAATCAGTTTCACCATCCTCCCCCTCAACAGGAGAGAAAACCAAGTTTAGAAGATCTGCTCTCTAGGTACATAGCCCAGAACGAAACCAGAAGTAACAATCAAGAGGCCTCCATTAGGAATCTTGAAGTACAAATGGGTCAGTTGGCTACTGCATTAAACAGTCGGCCACAAGGCGCACTGCCTAGTGACACTGATGTAAACCCTAAACGGGAAGGCAAGGAACAGTGTAAAGCAGTAACCCTCAGAAGTGGGAGAACCACTCAAGTACAAAGTGGTGAGGAAATTCTTGTGAACGACAATGGGGCGGCTGAAGAGGCAATTCCTGAAACGGAGACTGTTGAAAAAGATGGGGGTGACGCAAGTGGTCAAGACAGACCCCCGACACCATCTCCTCCTATCACTGCAATACATCGGCCTCTCCCTCAATTACCCTTCCCCCAGCGGATGCAAAAGCAGAAACTAGATAAGCAATTTTCCAAATTCTTAGAGGTCTTCAAAAGATTGCACATAAACATTCCATTTGCAGAGGCGTTGGAAGGAATGCCCAGTTACGTAAAGTTCATGAAGGACATTTTGTCCAAGAAGCGGAAATTGGGAGACTATGAGACGGTGGCTTTGACTGAAGAAAGTAGTGCAATCCTCCAAAACAAACTACCGCCTAAGCTCAAAGATCCGGGAAGTTTTACAATCCCGTGCACAATTGGGGACCAATTCATTGGAAAGGCTCTGTGTGACCTAGGGGCCAGCATAAACTTGATGCCCCTTTCCATTTACAAAAAATTGGGTCTTAATGAAGCCAAGCCGACAAGCATCACCCTGCAATTGGCTGACAGATCTTTAACTTATCCGAAGGGAATTGTGGAGGATGTGCTAGTGAAGGTGGAAAAGTTCATATTTCCGGCAGATTTCATAGTTCTTGATTTTGAGGAAGATAGAGAAATCCCGATAATATTGGGAAGGCCATTTTTGGCAACTGGGAGGACCCTGATTGACGTCCAAAAAGGGGAGCTAACAATGAGAGTTCAAGACCAAGAGGTGACCTTCAATGTTTTCCGTGCCCTGAAATATCCTAACACCCCTGAGGATTGCTTCCAGGTCACTACGATTGCTGAAGCAGTGAATGGGGTATTCTCAGAGACGTGCATTAAAGATTCTCTAGAAGCTACGCTAACAGGGGCGAGTACTACGGAAGAGCCATCACATATTGAATGTGCCATGTGGCTTGATGATCCGCTTAGATCAAGGCATTCGCACCTGCATTTCGAATCTCTTAAAGATGATGAGGCATCAACTTCCAAGAGTTTGCCGTCAATCATTGAGCCTCCAGCTCTTGAGCTAAAACCGTTGCCTAACCATCTAAGGTATGCATATTTGGGAAATTCTCTTTCATTACCTGTGATAATTTCTGCTTCTCTAACCAAGTGTCAGGAAGAGAAGTTGCTCATTGTGCTAAAGAAGTACAAAACGGCGTTGGGATGGTCGATTGCAGACATAACAGGGGTCAGTCCAACTATTTGCATGCACAAGATCCTATTGGAGGAAGGCTCAAAACCTTCTATAGAGCACCAGAGGCGGCTAAATCCGATAATGAAAGAGGTCGTCAGGAAAGAAATCATTAAATTGCTTGATGCGGGCATTATCTACCCCATCTCCGATAGTCCGTGGGTTAGTCCGATCCAGTGTGTGCCCAAGAAAGGAGGCATGACAGTTGTGCCCAATGAGAATAATGAGCTTATTCCCACCAGGACGGTGACTGGGTGGAGAGTGTGCATGGATTACAGGAAACTGAACAAAGCTACCTGTAAGGATCACTTTCCTCTTCCTTTCATTGATCAAATGCTCGATCGGTTGGCGGGACATGAATACTACTGTTTACTGGATGGATACTCGGGGTACAATCAGATTTCTATTGCCCCGGAAGATCAGGAGAAGACGACATTCACATGTCCATATGGGACTTTTGCCTTTCGGAAGATGTATTTCGGGTTGTGCAATGCCCCCGCTACGTTTCAGCGGTGTATGATGTCAATCTTCTCTGACATGGTTGAAAAGACCCTGGAGGTCTTCATGGACGACTTCTCTGTGTTTGGGAGCTCGTTTGATAACTGCCTAACGAATCTGACTGCAGTTCTCCATCGTTGCGCCGAAACAAACCTTGTGCTAAATTGGGAGAAGTGTCACTTCATGGTTGAAGAGGGCATTATTTTGGGTCATCGGATTTCTGCTGGAGGTATTGAGGTTGATAAGGCCAAGATAGATGTTATCAACAACCTTCCCCCGCCCACCTCAGTAAAAGGGGTAAGGAGTTTTCTCGGGCACGCCGGATTTTACAGAAGGTTCATCCAGGACTTTTCGCGCATTACCAAACCGTTGTGCACCCTGCTGGAAAAAGATCAGCCTTTCCACTTTGATGCCGCCTGCTTGGGCGCTTTTGAATCCTTAAAGACAAGACTTGTCACCGCACCTATTGTGGTAGCTCCTGACTGGACCTACCCTTTTGAGCTTATGTGCGATGCTAGTGATTTTGCTATAGGGGCAGTTTTAGGCCAGCGAAGGGAGAAGGTCTTCCACACAATCTACTATGCCAGCAAGACACTGACGGACGCGCAGTTAAACTATACTACCACTGAGAAGGAGTTGTTGGCAGTAGTGTATGCTTTCGATAAGTTCCGTTCCTACCTCATCGGGACGAAGGTGATCGTATACACCGATCACTCGGCAATCAAGTATTTGATTGAAAAGAAGGATGCTAAGCCGAGATTGATACGGTGGGTTTTGCTCCTACAAGAATTTGACTTAGAAATCAGAGACAAGAAGGGAACTGAGAATCAAGTTGCCGACCATTTAAGTAGATTGGAAAATACTACTTCGTCTACTGAAGCCGACAGGGCTATAAATGAATTCTTCCCAGACGAGCAGCTCCTATTGGTACATGGCAAGGCCCCGTGGTATACGGACTTCGCAAATTACGTCGCTTGCCAAGTTATCCCTCAAGGCCTGAGTTTCCAACAAAGGAAGAAATTCCTTAAAGATACCAAGCAATATTTTTGGAACGAGCCTTTCCTATTCAAACAATGTTCGGATCAGATCTTGCGTAGATGTTTGCCTGAAGAAGAAATTGAAGACGTGTTGCATCATTGCCATTCATCTAATTATGGAGGTCATTTCGGAGGCCAGCGAACTGCCGCTAAAGTGCTACAGTCAGGATTCTATTGGCCCACCCTTTTTAAAGATGCTCACGCATTTGTGATGCATTGTGACAGATGCCAACGGGTGGGCACTATTTCGAAGCGGCATGAACTACCGCTACAAAATATTCTGGAAGTAGAGTTGTTTGATGTCTGGGGCATTGATTTTATGGGACCTTTCCCTTCCTCGTTCAACAATCTCTACATACTGGTGGCAGTTGACTATGTCTCAAAGTGGGTGGAAGCAGTTGCCTTGCCGACAAATGATGCGAAGGTGGTGCTTCAGTTCCTCAAAAAGAATATTTTCACCCGTTTTGGCACACCTCGGGCCATAATAAGTGATGAAGGGTCGCACTTCTGCAATAAGTATTTTGAGGCACTTCTCGCCAAGTATGGGGTAACTCATAAAATAGCCACTGCTTACCACCCTCAAACCAGCGGCCAAGTTGAAATTTCAAACCGAGAGGTTAAACGAATCCTGGAAAAGATCGTTAACCCAAACCGTAAGGATTGGTCGAAGAAGCTTGATGATGCATTATGGGCCTACCGCACAGCGTATAAAACGCCCATCGGAATGTCCCCTTACCGACTAGTTTATGGAAAAGCTTGTCATCTCCCGGTCGAATTGGAGCACAGCGCTTACTGGGCGATTCAAAAGCTTAACTTTGATCTTGACGCAGCCGGCGAAAAACGGCTGTTACAACTGAATGAAGCAGATGAATTTCGTCTGCAGGCATATGAAAACGCCAAGTTGTACAAGGAAAAGACCAAGAAGTGGCACGACAAGAAGATCCTTGACAGGCATTTTGAACCGGGTCAGCAAGTTCTTCTGTTTAACTCCCGGCTAAAATTGTTTCCCGGGAAGCTAAAGTCCCGATGGTCGGGCCCCTTCACTATAGCTAAGGTTTATAATCATGGAGCAATTGAGCTTATGGATCCAAATTCCGATTCCACATTCAAGGTGAATGGGCAACGTTTAAAGCACTACTGGGGCGGCGAGGTTGACCGTCAAAATACCTCCATTACACTTGGAGACCCGACCTAAGTCGGGATGAATAGTCAAGCTGACGACTATAAAACACGCGCTTGGTGGGGAGGCACCCCCATCTCGGTATAAATATTATTTGTTTCTTCACTGATTTCCAGTTTTCAGTGATTGTTAATTTTATCAAATAGCATAGTTGATAGCTTTTATGTTTTGTGTTTAGCATGTTGCCATTAGAGTTTGTTGTGTTTTTAATAATATATGATTGCTTGTATAGTGTAGTTGTTATGCGTGTTTTGGTCTGTGCAGATAACAGATAAAAAAAAAAAAAAGGGGGGCTCAGACTGCAGGAACCCGCGCCGCGGCGCCATCCACCAAAGGGGATTTCGCGCCGCGGCGCCACAAGAAGTACCCGGTTACTGCTAAATCGCGCCGCGGCGCCATTTATCAAAGGAAAAGCTCGCGCCGCGGCGCCACCAAATATACATAGTTACTGCAAACTCGCGCCGCGGCGCCAATCAATGCACAATTTCTCGCGCCGCGGCGCCACCAAATATGCCCAGCCACTGCAAACTCGCGCCGCTGCGCCATCCAACAAAGGAATATCTCGCGTCGCGGCGCCACAAGAAGTGGCCAGTTACTGCAAACTCGCGCCGCGGCGCCAATCAATGCACAATTTCTCGCGCCGCGGCGCCACTAGCGAGATTTTGTTTCCCAATTGCTTTATAAAGCAGACTGATCGGCTAGTCTCCTGCTCTTCTCAAACCATCTCTGCAGTCTCCCTCTTGGCATCTTGCACCTGCGATCCATCAGCCTTATAACTGTTTTCATCGGTCGTATCTCTACTCAGCCCCTAACAAATCTGATTTGTTCATCATGTCATCAAAGGCTCCCCTCACTCAAGTGCTAGGTCTCCTTCCAAAGGTAATTTTGACAGTTTTCTTTGGATCCGAGATTTTGTTCAGTTATTTTCCGTGCTCTTCTTCTAGTGTGATTTGGGGCGATTTCCACTGACGGAAATCGGGTTAGAGCTAGTTCAATTAAGGGCTGTGCAGGTTTTGTTTGGGCATCGCACGCAAGGTGTTTGATAAATTGCCTGAACCAAAATTGTAGGCCAATTGGGGTTGTCTTGGTTTAATCGTCGTTGGGTTTGCTTTGGGGTTGAGGTTGGCCGTGCTTCTAAGGTCGTTCTGCTCAAATTTGATTCAAGCTTACTGTTACCATGGCACCAAAAAGGCAGCGTCTTAGTGTCGGCGGATCTTCGTCTTCTGCCCCGGCACCGCCACAGGCTTGGGACCCTGCCAAGTTTGTTAGTGAGGCAACGTGGAAGCGGTACAGAGACTCCTTTGGCAAGCGCAATTTGCTTCCTGAGCGGGGGTTGCGGCCCGATAGAAAGGACGGGGAGCTCATGAATATGATTATCGAGCGGAAGTGGGTAAACTTCACCAAGCCGCCCGTATCTGCTGTTGTGCCTGTGGTTCGAGAATTCTATGCCAACGCCAGTCCTGATGGTCCTGCTGTGGTTATAGTCAGGGGTAGACCGGTGTCTTTTGACAGTATAGCAATCAATGCACTGTTTGACGCACCCAACTACGCGGGTAATGATTATTTGCAGCTGGGGCTCCGCAGTTATGACCAGGAGGATGTTATCAGAAGGCTCTGCAAGCCTGGCACGGCGTGGAAGAAAAATGATTATACCGGTGAGAAGACTAGCTTCCCGGCTGCTGCGCTCAGTGGCTACGGGAAGGCGTGGTACAGCTTCATTTGCGCCTCCATGCTACCAACCCGTCACCTAAGCGATGTGACTAAAGACAGGGCGATTCTGCTTTTCGCCATTGTCACGGGCTTGAACGTGGATATAGGAGTTCTCATCCACGACTCGATCATTAAGGCAATCAAGAGTACGGTCGTTTCGGGACTTCCCCATCCATCTGTGATCACAACATTGTGCAAGCATGCAGGGGTACAGTGGGGGCTTAATGAGACAGTTTCGCCGCCCATGACTATAATTGACCATCTGACGATCAAACGCTTCACTGTTTGGGACGGGGCAGAATCTCATGTCAGGGGCGAAGGGTATGGACCGCCTACAGCGCCGCCTCCTTCCGCCGAACCAGAGCCTCCTCAAGCACCTGAGTCAGAACCGGCTAGTCAGGGTCTTTTGACAGACATTATGGCATCCCTTACCCTGCTGCATCAGAAGCAAGACGCCGAAGCACAGAGGCAGCGGAGGCATATCGCTGCTGTGGCTCAAAGGCAGGAGATAGCGATGCAGTACCAGGCTGAGCTGGTTAATATTATGCAGGGGATCTACACCGATTATTGTGGCGAGGGCATTGACTTCACGCCTTACCAGTTTCCCGATCCTCCCATCTTTCCACCTTACCCTCCTCCATCACCGCCCGCCGAAGCTGACGGCGCTGATGAAGATGAGGCTGATCCTGCTGCGGAGTGAGCGATCTCCAGGGAAGCCCTCTTGTGTATTCAACTGCTTTACGTTTTAGCAATGGGGGCATTGCTCTCCTTAAGTTTGGGGGTGTTGCTTTTAATTTTTATCTGTTTATCTTAGTGCTACCATATTAGGACTACTGTCTGACTTTATTTCAGTATTATGTTTTGGTGCAGTCTTTTGAACTGCGGGATTTGGTTTATTATCTTTATCATTATGGATGCTTTATCATTATGGATGCCTGAGCTGTTTTTGGGTTTTATTTTAATTTTATTTAGCATGATTGTGGTTTTTAGCCATCTTTTTGGGGCTTTTACAGGTTTGGATGTTTGTGCCATGTTAATGGCCTTTTCACCCTATTTTGAGCTGCTATTTAGCAAGGGTGTTATATTTATCATTGCTAATTTTTGTTGGATTGTGGCTATGTCTAGCGCCAAATGAGTATATATCTCGTAGAATTGTGTCAAGCTTGCCTTGTGCTAGGGGTTTATGAATTGACAAGTTTAGACTGTTATTGATCCGTCCTTCTAGCATACTCTGACCAGCTGTGTTAACTAGTTATTCTTCGAATTTAGTTTGTGTGTTGATTGTGTTGACTAGTTGTTCACTCTTATAAACTTTCATTTGTGCAAGGTAATAAAAGACTTGGGTGTCTATGCAGTTTTGGATCTTGGTTTCTAGCTAAGGGTGTTTATATCGAAAGTTGTGCGGTGGGTCGAGATGGAGCGTAAAATGCACTCGCCCATAAACGCAGAGCCGATATCGAGATGGAGCATAAAATGCACTCGTTAAAAAAAAAAAAAAAAAAAAAAAAATTATATTATATCGAAAGTTGTGCGGTGGGTCGAGATGGAGCGTAAAACGCACTCGCCCATAAACGCAGGGCCGATATTGAGATGGAGCATAAAATGCACTCGCTGTTAAATTTTCATTCTTGTTGTGAAGTCTCAGTTGGCTTATGTTGATTACGTGGCCTTTACTGCTCGAGTTATTAGATTCTTCGGGGTGTTCTACACCTAGTGCCCTAAAGTCGTCTGGCTTGGGAGTCGCTGATCAAAAGCTCATTCATGGGTAGTTCTGATTAGCCTAAAGTAATTAAGTACTGTCCGAGTCTGATTTTACTATCGGCTTGCTAAATCCTTTGATCTTTCCCTGCATTTGCGTCTTGTTCTTAATGCTTGTTGAATGTTTAAGTTGCGGAATGTGCGTGGTTTTAACAATCAACTATGCGAGCTTATTTGGGCTATGATTAGTCAGGACGGTTGATTTTCACACACATGCACAGATTGGATCGATTACAGTCTTATGCTTGAATTAGATTGACCCCTTGTTCATCCCCGTGTTTGACTTGTTCTTTTGGGGGTAGTTTTTATAGATAAACGTAGCTGCGATGCTAGTATATATTTTTATGTTCCTTTCGCATTCTTAGTATCTACTGTTATTATTTGTTAGATAGTTTGCTCGAGGACAAGCAAAGACTTAAGTTTGGGGGTATTTGATGAGTGGGATTTAAACCTGCGAATCGGATACTTTCTGCCTTAATTACTTGCCTGGATTCATAGTTTTTATATAGTTTTATTGGGATTATAGTGTTTTTGTATTTAATCGTTGCATTGCAGAGCTTCGCAGTGTTTTTGCTGCTTTGAAGGGGCAAAACTGTCATTTTTAGCCTTCCCGCGCCGCGGCGCCAAAGCCAGAGTCATTGGCCGCGCCGCAGCGCCACATGCTGTTCCATACTGACAAAAAGCCGCGCCGCGGCGCCACTTACAATATACTGGCTCGCGCTGCAGCGCGAGCTCCGTGTCCAAATTCCTTAGGCCGCGCCGCAGCGCGACTCAAAGGCTTCGTGGCCCGCGCCGCGGCGCCACCTCCGGTTCCCAGGCAGACAGGAAGTGTTTGACCTAGCAAATGTTAGAGGATAAGGAGGGGGGCGGCGGCTGTTAGAAAAATATAGAGCATAGAGCAGAAAAACATAGCAAGAGTTAGAAAATAGAGAAGAGGAGAAGAGAAAGCTTGACCAGAAGAGATCCGTTGCTCTCCATTTTCTCAGATCGTGCAAGTGAAGAGATTGTTTGGCTTAAGAGTACTCCTTTCTTTAGGGGGTTTTCTTATTTCAAATCTTCTATTTATTGTATTTGTCTGAAATGGATGGTGTATTAGAACTATGTGTTAGTCTCATAGTTATGAACTAACTCCATTGTTAGGATTGCAATGTAACTTTTTGAATAGCTTAATCGACTTTCTCTCTCGTTTTATATAATGAAGCATTTTGGAATGGGTTGTTGTATTTTGCTTATAATGTCTTATTTCTTGATAAAGAAATAGGTTTTGATAGTAGTGGAAATTGATAAATGGATATTACTGTCTTCCTTTAAATACAATGACACTTGTTTTGTCCTGACATTTAATTGTGGGCTTATTGTGCTTGTGGGATAGACATATCCTCACTTGCCTTGTGTGACCTTGGAGTTGTGCATAATGACCTTGGTCAGATTAGATTCACCAATAGACATATTGTGTTCTAGTTTGTCAAGGATTAGCATTTGACCTTCGACAGAAGCTTATGCTTACTTTAATCTCGGTTGACCATTCCTTGATTTGTTTATATACGGAGAGTTAGAAGATTAGGCGAAGCATTAGGGGAGTTGTAATCCTATCTTTATTTCTTAGAGCTGTTTCTTCTCGTAATTTGATTGTCCGATAGAATTTGTTTAACCAACCATCTATTTCTTTTGTTTAGATAAGATTAGTAACGACTTTACCTTAGTAGTTGTTTCCTGTTAAGTCTTTGTCCTCGTGGGTTCGACACCCCCTTATCACTGTATTACTTGTTAGACCGCGTATACTTGCGCGTGTTTATCGGTTGCGAAATCGACCAACAATACTGACATACGATACAGTCTTACAATCTCGTTTATGTACATACGAGCAAGATGTTCAAGTGTATAAGTTTCTCGTATAGGTAGGAAATGAGCAGACTTGGTCAATCTATCAACAATGACCCAAATTGCATCTATGCCTTGAGAAACCTTGGGAAGACCAGTAACGAAATCTATGGTAATGTGCTCCCACTTCCATTCTGGAATTTCAAGTTGTTGCAATGGACCTTTTGGTACTTGATGCTCCGCTTTAACTCGTTGACAAATTAGACACCTTGAGATAAATAGCTCTATCTCTCTCTTTATATTACTCCACCAAAATGCATGACGAAGATCACGATACATTTTGGTACTCCCAGGATGGATTGCAAACGGTGTGTTGTGCGCCTCCATCATGATTTTATACTATAAATCAGGGTCGTTAGGAATACAAAGTCTGGAGTTGACTCAAAGTATTCCTTCTTCATCGATTCTTGCTTCCGGCATAGCACCTTCTTGCACTTTCTTCCTCATACGCATCAGCTCCGGATCTGTAACTTGAGCAAATTTAACTTTATCAATTAAAGTCGGTTTTACTCGTATATTCGTCATCATCACATGGATCCTTGGAGTCTTTAACTCTATCTCCATCCTTTGCAAGTCACACAAAATGGGCTTTTGTGTTGTGAATATTGCACTCGTACCCTCATATGATCTTTTACTCAATGCGTCAGCTACCACGTTCGTTTTTCCAGGATGGTATTGGATGCTATGATCATAATCTTTCAGCAGTTCAAGCCAACGTAGTTGTCGCATGTTGAGTTCCTTTTGAGTGAAGAAATATTTGAGGCTTTTATGATCCGATAAGATCTCCACTTTCTCTCCATACAAGTAATGCCTCCAAATTTTAAGTTCGAAGACAACAGCTGCCAACTCTAGATCATGAGTAGGATAATTCCTCTCATATTCTTTGAGTTGTCTTGAGGCATAGGCTATGACTTTCCCATGTTGCATGAGAACACATCCTAACCCTTTGCCCGAAGCATCACTATAGATGACAAATCCCTCCGAACCAGATGGTATTGTCAGAACGAGTGCTGAAATGAGTCTCCTTTTGAGTTCTTGAAAACACTTCTCACATTCCTCACTCCAACCGAACTTTGTATCTTTCTGAGTCGGCTGAGTTAATGGAGTAGCGATTCGAGAAAATCCTTCCACGAATCTCCGATAATAACCAGCTAAACCGAGAAAGCTACGTACTTCGGTCACTAATTTGGGTTGCTCCAAGCTTTGAATAGATTCAATATTTACCGAGTCAACGAATATTCCATGATTTGATACTACATGCCCAAGGAATGCTACTTCCTCAAGCCAGAACTCGCATTTCTTTAACTTGGCATAAAGCTTATATTCACTAAGCTTTTGGAGTGTCAGCCTCAAGTGTTGCTCATGATCTTCACGGCTTTTGGAATAAATAAGGATGTCATCAATAAAGACGACCACAAAGTGATCAAAATATTTTTTGAATACTCGGTTCATCATATCCATGAAGGCAGCAGGAGCATTAGTCAATCCAAAAGACATGACTAAGAATTCATAATGCCCGTACCGAGTTCTGAAGGCAGTCTTTGGAATATCCTCAGTTTTAACCTTCAGCTGATGATATCCAGAACGAAGATCGATCTTTGAAAAAAATTGTGCTCCTTGTAACTGATCAAACAGGTCATCAATACGTGGTAATGGGTACCTATTTTTGATGATGACATGATTCAACTCCCGATAATCAATACAAAGTCGCATACTCCCATCTTTCTTCTTCACGAATATAACAGGAGCACCCCAAGGAGACGTACTAGGACGAATGAAACCAATGTCTAACAATTCCTGCAATTGGTTCTTTAACTCTTGAAGTTCAATAGGAGCCATTCGATATGGGTCTTTGGAAATGGGTTTTGTGCCGGGTTCAAGGTCGATACAAAATTCAACTTCACGCTCTGGGGGTAGGCCAGGAAATTCTTCAGGGAATACGTCAGGAAATTTATTAACAATAGAAATATCCTTCAAATCTGACATATTTTTGTTTAAATTCGTGACAAGAGCTAAGAAAGTTTGACATACGTTTTTCAATAAAC
Source organism: Panax japonicus (assembly GCA_020205505.1). NCBI lineage: Eukaryota > Viridiplantae > Streptophyta > Magnoliopsida > Apiales > Araliaceae > Panax > Panax japonicus. Next base: position 73,665,727 of record CM035091.1, read on the forward strand.
GAATATCTTTATGGCTTGAGATGACCGTGATTGATTTTAATGGTTTGGTCGCTTGAATTCGTATAATAGGTTTATTAGGAATATGAAATCTAACAACCTTACGAAAACAATCAATTTTAGCATGATGAGTAGTTAACCAATCTATCCCTAGAATCACGTCAAATGTAAGTATTTTTAAGGAGATAAGATCGACAGGTAACGTGCGGTTATCGATTTGAATCAAACAAGACTTATAAATAGTGAATGTAATGAAGGTTTCTCCTAATGGAGTTTCAACAGATAAGTCAAAGTCTAATTTCGCTGAAGTCAAATTTAAAGGTTGAGGGCAAGTAGGAGAAATAAAAGAATGGGTAGAACCGGTATCAAATAAGGTATACACTTCACTAGAGTTTATGATAAGCTTACCCATGATAACCTCGTTCGGGGTTCCTTGCTTTCTGGGAGGTCACAACAAACACTCTTCCTTGCATTACCGGCTTTGACTTTTCTGGGACGGCCTTTGGTGCCTCCATCCTAGCTGAATTTGTCTTCGGTGAACGACAAAATCGAGCTAAGTGACCTTATCTTCCACAATTATAACATGCTTTGGACGGCATCGTGCAGTTTGGACTGATGTGTCCCTCCCCTCCACATTTGAAGCATATTATAGGTGGTCGTTCTCCTTCCTTAACAACGGGTGCTGGTGCTGACGTCTTTCCATCATTGTTGAATCTACTTTTCTTGAAATGTCCAGTTTTATTGTCTTGGCTATGATTACCACCGAAGTGGTTACCATTTCTGGCATGTTGATTCCCTCCACGTTTGTTGTCACCGCTTCGATGACTGTTACCACTAGTATTTTCATTCTGCCGGCTGCTTTCTCTTGGTTACGTTGACTCGTTATCGCGCTCCAACAACTGAGCCCTATTTACAACATCTGAATACAAACACAGTTTATGAGAAATAAGATATTGTCGTATCTCCAGTTTCAAACCTCTTAAAAACATTCGGGTCATTCACTCCTCATTATCAACCAAATGGGATGCAAACCGGGATAACTGTGCAAATTTAGCCTCGTATTGCGACAAGGTCATATTGTTTTGTTCCAACTTGATAAACTCAGCCTCCTTCATGTGACGAATACTTTCGGGAAAGTACTTGTAGTTCAATAACTCTTGGAACTTCTCCAAAAGACATCTTGAGTGCGTCAGGCTGGGTACGTTTTACAGATTCCCACCAGTAATTTGCCTCTTCACGCAACATGAAGGTGGCGAAGGGAACCTTTTGCTCCTTGGAGCATCCTAAGACATCAAATATCTTGGTGGTCTGCTTTATCCATGCTTCAGCCTTAAGTGGTTTTGGTTCTCCAATAAACTCCGGTGGTCCCAGCTCCTTGAACTGTTTAGCGGTAACCATTCGAGAGTTTCCAGTGTTTCCATCTATATTTTGAACAGGAGCCGCTCTCGCCTGATGTTGCATGAATTGCATAAAGCCTCTGAACATTCCATCGTTCATCATTTGGTCAGTGTTGTTGTTTGCATGAGGATTGTCTCCTTCCTGATGCACATTATTCTGATTGTTGATCTGTGGAGACTCAACGATCTCTTGTGCTCCATTGATATTCTCGATATTCTCGGATGCCATTTTCAAATACTGCCACAAAACAAGGGTTAATTGACATGCAACATATTATCCATATACTCTGACCAACCAATTAAATACCAAATAAACTTAGGTAGGTCATACTAGCGAAGGAATTCCGCGTCTCTCCCCTCCTAGTTCTAGTCTCACATCTTAGCCAGGGATCATATCCCTAAGCTTTGATACCAACTGTGACGCCCCCAAAATAGTTATACATCACATATTCTAAGTCGTCAAATATATGGTACAGAATACAAATACAACTTAATTATACAACTGTCGTGTAAAGTACAACAAAACATAAGCTGTGAGTTTTAATACAAATATTGTCTTCTAGACAATATTCAAACTCAAATTCAATATTATTACATTTATTTTTCACTATTTCACTGAATAGTAAGGACTACTAATGCTATCATCTGGTCCGTCACTTCGTTCCCCGACTAGTCCCTGCTACGTTCTCATTTCCTGAAGAGAACAATGAAAGTAAAAGGGTGAGCTCAACTAGCCCAGTAGGAAATATTATGACTAAGATAATGCAGAATATATTATCGTTAGCCTTCAACAGTGTTAAACTGATACAATAAAACAACCATCAAGTTTAACTGCAGCGGAACAAGCAATCCATTAAAAGAGTCAAGAAGAGAATAAAATCTACTATCTTTTATGATTTAGAAGGTTTTTTTATCACTTTTATCACTGGGACTCAGCTTAATAAATAATCCACATCATCGAATCACCCCAGCACACTACGGCCAAGGATATTCTTTAGTAACACGACCACAATTATCCATGCACTACGGGCCAAGAATATTTGTGTATTCAATAATGGTCATGATCATGCCAACAACTGTCCGTCAATGCACTACGGGCCAATGAGGACTTTTACCACATCATTTGTAATATTACGGTCATGATTACACCGAATAATCCCTGGTCATAATCATACCAAGTCCATCTATGCACTATAGGCCACAGATGAATTTCAACAAAATATAAACATGAGGATGATGACAATGATAAGAATTCAATAAAACAAGTTCAAGAATTATTTTATCCAGGAACTAATAATGTCCAAATTGTCAACATGATACTGCTTTGTAGAGTAAAATTCAAGAATGCTCAGAAGAATATTTTCATGAAAAGATACTGGATGAAGCGCAAATATCAAGGATATTCCACTAATTTCATGGAGTATAGAAGTCAAAACTTTAACCAACTGGGTATAATAAGGAATGGAATAACAAAAGAAATCACCAGGCATGCGATAGACCGCACAGGCTGGTTATTCCAACAGAATAATAAATAACGGAATCAGGTCCGGCGTAAAACGCACAGACAGGATATTTCAACAGAATAATAAAGACGGAATCAGGTCCGGCGTAAAACGCACAGACAGGATATTCCAACAGAATAATAAAGACGGAACCAGGTTCGGCGTAGAACGCAAAGACAGGATGTTCCAACAGAATGAATAAGAATGGAACAAGCGAAGAATTTCACCAAGTATATGGTAGCCCGCGTATACAGGTTATTCCAACAGAATAATAAAGAATGGAATAACAGAAGTTCTCTTCATAGATAAGAAAGAAATAATACTCCCTACCTTGGAAAAACTGGATACTAAAATAGTGAGGTAGCAGACTTCTATTCTTCTTTCTCTCTATAATTTCTCTCTATAATAATCGCTATAAAGCTTTTGTGAATTGGTGAGAAATGAAGGAAGAATGAGATTTTATTTATAGAAAAATATAGTTTCGATAATTGCACATTTTGGGGCTCAAAAAATTTCAGTACAATACCTCCAACTTTTCCTTTATTTTTAATTTAGTCATAGAAGTATTATCAAACTTGCACCACCTCCCTAATAGTAAATAATGTGATTCAATAGTAAATTATGTGAATCAATAGTTCTAGACATGTGAAAATACAAATTACAGTATAGTACCTCCATCTATACCTCTATTTTTAACTTAGTCATGCAAGTATTATCAATCTTGCACCAACTCCCCTAATAGTAACAAGAATGTGAAATAATAGTATACACATGTGAACAAATAGTTATAATCATGTGAAATAATAACAATCAATTGCTCATTTATCCGGTTAAATACCCGATTGGTCAATATAACCTCCAAAAATCAATTATTATCGAAATAATTGTCGATTTTCACTAACATAATTAATTCCAACACAATGAAACCATTTTTATCAAAAATATAAATTTTGAAATTTTAAATTTTGATTTTCCCAAAAAAGTCAACTGTTGACTTTTTGACCAAATAGTAAAAATCGGCAAATTTTGTGTTTATAGTCTATTTTTATTAATTTCATCAATCTGGACTCAAATATCACGTCCGCGTCTCCAAATTCAACTCCGAGCACAACTTCAATATTAATAACATTCATCATTAATATTATAACTCATAATATTTATCAATCAGGCCGTTCCCATGAAAGAGGGGGCTTTCCAATAAGGATTTCTCCCTATTGGCGCACAATTAGGTGACCAAATATCTCCTTGACAGAACTTCTATACATTGTAAATATTGTAATTTAATAATATGAATAACTTTGTCATCTTAATTATTGATTTAATAAAATAACATATTATGCTGATTATACTATGACAATAATCGAATCAATAATATGATAGATATGATGCAGCAATTACTGTAGCAATAATTGAGTATAACTGAGTGAGTTCTCACGTAAGCATCAATAATCAATACCGTGTGCTACTATGCAACCACGCATATTACTGTATTTTTACTACCGGGTATTTCAACAGTTAACGGTAAAACTTCCGCCGTTATTTTCATAAAGTATTTTTGTCGTTTTCTCAATTCGACAATAATTTTGTTGTGGGGGGTCCACCAATGATTGTGTCGTTGTACGAATATTTTCCGATCAATTGAATATTATATAACAACTTGCGTACTTTGCAAAATTTGTAAATATTACCCACAACTATAACATTATATCAAATCCACACCATAATATTCAAAAATATATTTCGAGAAAATTTAATCTTTATTCAAAAAATTGGGGTCTTACAGTATACTTGGCCATTGCAATTTATTTTACTACATACTACGTTCTGAGCCTACTATACGAAACCATCAATACATCACCCACTGACTATTTGAATTCATGAGCATGAGAACTATCAAAATTTAAGAAAACGCAATATATTCCCATTGATCTAACCATGGTAATACTACATAATGACTACTTTTGAACATCATATAACAAGCAGCTTCAAAATATTTTTTCCAACACACTGATTAAAAATGATTTCATACCTTTAATTAGGGATAAAGCAGATCAACAATTACACAAAGTAGAATTTTACAGAATTAGGGATGACTCCACAAGTAATGTGAATTCTAAGAGCAATATGAACAAATTATCCAACCGAAGAAGCAACAGTGTTCCAATAGCTCTTCACCACTCAAAAGGCATGTTCTGCTATGCATCTAAAATAATAAAAAAAAATACTTAAAATTGGATATTATGAAATGGTGAAAAGAATAAGTTTACCAAGAGGGCATGAATCATCTTTAAAATTGGATATATGCAAAACTTGTCCCCTACGTGCGTAGTTTAGTATTTCCTCTCTAAAGGTAGGATCACCCTCCCTCAATGTCCTATGAATTACTATCAAAGTCTTTATTACAACCTGTTTATAGTCACAAGGAACAAAAAAAGTATAATTCCAGCTTCAATATAAATTATGAAGTTGATATATAAGCATTTTCTTATTTCTGCGTACTCCAGCTTCAATATATATCCCCTTTTTCGAAAAAAGTATATCTAATCCTATCTTTTCTACCATAACCAAACCTTCCATCTACCTGGGTTTTCCCTTTTATCATAACCAAGAGAGAAATTGGGGGTTCTTGTTTTCAGTTGTATAATAAAAATTAAAACACAAACAGTATATTACAGTCAACAAGTAAGAAAGTACTCCCTATAAGTATAACTCAGTAGGAACAATTCTGAGCTACTTTTTAAATTTTTTTTCCTAAAATACAGAAATTATTTATGTTTATTCAGTCAATTACGATAGTGAAATTTTCAACGAAAATAAATTGAAAACCTGGAGATTTCGAGGTCGATACCACTGGTGGATTAGGTGATGATGCAAGTGATATCGTTGAGAGGAGGAAGAGGTAAAGGATTTTGCAAATGGCTGGCCACTATTCTCTGAAATAGCATTTCGTAAATCAAATTTAACCATCCTCTCATCCATTCTATCCATCCCAATCCCTTTTTCTTCTTCACAGTACCAGCCTCTCTCCTTCCACCGATTTCTATGTTTAACAAATCTATAAAGGTTTGATTTACTGCACAAAAATTTGAAATAATTAAACAGAAAAAACAAACCCCAAATTTTGCTCTAACAGATCGATTAGCAAATAATAGATTAAGAGAAAGTATAGATCGAGGATTGTGTCTTCATCTTCTTTACTGATAGCTTTAGCGAAGACTTAGTTTTTAGCGAAATTCCCATTAGCTACAGCCAAACAAAAGGCCTCGGTATAGGGCCTTTTTATGTCTATAGCGTTGGTCAAACGGCGACCCTCGCAATAGAGCTCTGTTTTCTCTCTATAACGACGGCCAGTCCATGACCGTTTCTATAGACACCCTATACCGATGATTCCGTCCCGACCGTCGCTATAGCTCGTCGCTATATGTTAAATTTCTAGTAGTGTGTGACAATAATTGAATCAATAATATGAGAGATATGATGCAGCAATTACTGTTGCAATAATTGAGTATAACTGAGTGACTTCTCACGTAAGCATCAATAATCAATACTGTGTGCTACTATGCAATCACGCGTATTATTGTACTTTTACCACCGAGTAGTTCAACAGTTTAACGGTAAAATTTTCGCCGTTATTTTTATAAAAAGATGATTCTGTCATTTTCTAACTACGATAATACTTCCGTTGTGGGGTCCACCAATGATTGTGTTGTCGTACGAATATTCCCTGTTAAAATGAATATTCCCCGACCAATCGAATATTATATAACCACTTGTTTACTTTGCAAAATTTGTAAATAATACCCACAACTATAACATTATATCAAATTAAAACCATAATATTCAAAAATATATTTCGAGAAAAATTAATTTTTATCTATAAAAGTTGGGGTCTTACAACGATTGCTTTTGTTCTGTCTCTCTCTCCCTAAATGCCTAATCAGCAAAAATGATCCACGTGTAAACAGAGTTAGTCCAGGTGGATGGTCTGTTGACAGCAGGGGCACGGGTGACCTGTTTTTCCTAACGTTAAGCGTACTTTTGGAGAAAAAAATTAGTTTAGGGTGGAAGTGGGACATCCGTGTAAACATCAGGGGCATTTTTGGACCTTTGCCCCCAAAATAAATAACATTTATCTACCCATAGTAAAGATAACAATAAAATTTAAATAAAAATCCTCCCATTAAAGGGTTGAAACAACTTAAACAAATAAATCTCAGGTTATCTCACCTTAATACATCAAAAGCAGAACATCATAAACAAATAAGTCTTAAACATCACATAATAAGTCTTAACATAATCATTCTCAAATACTAAATAAGTCTTCATTATTTGCTTTCTTTGCCATTTCCCTTACTTTTGGATGGCTCATCAACTTTCTCAATCTTAGCTGCAATGTTATTATGCAAAAGTGAGCAACAATTGCCCACAAGTTTAACAATAGTAATAATAATAACATGTGAATAATCAATGGATACTGAATAAAAGAAAACTCGGCTTTTGAATCAAGATTAAAACAGGAATCAAAAAGTACATCTAAGGGTCACAAGACCATGAACTATGTCCTAGGTTATTAAGTATTTCTACTTTAAACCTTTAACTGTCGTAAGACTATATGGACATTACTTCTCGTACTTAGGGGGATCAGCCCTTAGTACCATGTATGTGCACAACATCTTAACACTATCTCGTAATATAATCCCCCATAACAGGGTTGTTCATCCCAGCTTTGACGTTGGAGTCCGCACCAAAGGAAGTTTGATTTGGATTAGCTTCAATGGTAATTTAGAGTTCAATAATCATCAACTAAGGATTAGTTGAATCAATAAGGAATCACTATTTATTCAGGGTTTTAATGTAATATCGAAATCAATAATCAAATCAAAAATTGAATCTCAACTCTATATAATTGACTGAAAAGATTGGGTCTCAATTCTACACAATTGAATGAACTTTGTACAATAGAAGTAATACTTCAAAAGAATTAGAACATTTCATTTGGAATCATGAATGTGAATAATTAAGCTTTGAATAGTTCGAAATAAGAATACGAAGCTTGCTCAATAATAATAAGATTTAAGAACTTACTCAATGTAAGAATAGGGTTTAGAAACTTGTCTCGTGCGTAGGCTAAACGATTATTAATCACGTTCACCACAAGTCCTACACACATACCATATGTATTCACGACATTCATTAACTACATTAATACTAACCTTATAGGTTTAGTTCCCTCTTTTAATACAACTTGTTAACTTGGTTTAAATTCTGCTCATTATCATCATTCACATATACAGGACTGAAATCTCAACTCTTAAGTTTAAACAACATCATATCATCTCATGAACATCATATCATCTCATGGACATCATTATTTTTTTAACGTGGTTTAACCAGTTACAAAACATAGCAGTTATAAGATCACAAGACATTTTCTAATTTATTTTTCTAATTATCTTATTATATGGTCCATTAGTCACACTTTCACTTAATTATTTAATATAAACTTCACTTTATTTAACAAATCATTACCCTTCTAATTTAATTACTTAATTAAATTAGAATATTTTCACTCTCTCACTATTATTACACTGGAATAAATTATTCCATAATAATTTCATCGAATATTTATTTCAATCCATAAATATTTAAACTAAAATATTCATTTTATTTGATAAAAAAAAATTATTTTTTTTGCCTGTCGGGGTGAGGTAATTTAGCTCGGTAACGCCCGCCGGGGCGGGGTTACCCAGATTCAATTTCTGCAGTTCGCGAAGAACACATATAATATTGCCAATTTAGGCTAAAATTTCACACAAACAACAAATTCAGTTTCACCCATATGTTATGAGCTTAACAGAACCATTTAATGTTATTCCTAGCATACTTTTAACATCTTAAGTCACATAAACAACAAAATTTAAAGCCACGATTTCAATATTTTTGTGAAAAACTCCATTTTGACATTCTTAACGAAATCGACTACTACGAACTCATTTTTCAACCAAATCAATCCATACAAGTTTCGTTCTTTTCGTTTTTACATATATAAACATAATCAATTATCAATTTACCGTTTAACATACAATTAAGGCACCGATTTTTTTGTACTTATAGGCCACATTCAAACATTATTTCTCTGTAACCTTTAATATTCCATCTTAATCTTAATTTCATGGATTAATTACTCTAAAATCATTTATAAACATCAAATAGCAGATTATACATGCGTATTAACAATTACAAACAGCTTCTCAACAATTTGGCCATAAAAATTCAATTACAGAGAACTAAAATAATATTTTTACTGTAAACTCAAAACTCAGATTTTAAGCATGATTTCATGGATTTGATTATTCTATATCTCATACAAGTCATGTAAAACATGTTATAAAAATATATAACATCGTATATTTAACAATCATTCATAAAAATTCAAATCTAAGAAGTTAAAAATTGATTTCATGAAGAACTTTTAAGAACGTAATTTAAAAACTTAAGATTAAGGGATTACCCTTGATTTATGTGTTATGATTATGCAAGATGATAGGAACTATTTAATTCTCCAGCCTCTTCTTCTTCAATCTCACTGACTCTCAATTCTCTCTCTTTTCCCTCTCTGAGTTTGTTCTTTAGAGTAAATAATATGAATGTTATATTATACGTATAATATAATCGGTGAAATCATGGGCAACAATTAAGCGCAACGGGGCCTTAACTGGTCCCATATTCTTTAGGCCATGTTTGGCTTGTTCATAAGGGCTCATTTCCCAATATTTTAATTAATTCATTTATTGTATAATTTATTTGTCACACTTTAATTAATCAAATAATTTTATTTAAATTTAATTAAATAAAAGCCAATATTACTTATTAAATCACATCATCACATAATTAAAATTCTTATTTATTATTTATAACAAATCAATAAATCTGTAACTAATTATTTAATTAGTTAGAACAACATTAAAATTATTTAACAACTAATTTAATTTAATTATCTCAATTAAATTCTCACTTTGATCTATAAAATTATTCCATATTAATTTAATTAATGTGACACACTTAATTAAATTAATCTACCATAACTCCATCAAATAATTATTTAACTCAATAAATAAATCAACAAAATATTTATTTAATTTCATAAATATTTAAAAATTAATTACAAAAGTATCGTTCGTCACATCTTTCTCCTCTTAAAAGGATTCTGTCCAGAATCATGATTCACTTAATTCGTCCCGTTATATTAACCTTTTAGGTAAGGAGGTGGTCCAATATATGGTATCAGAGCTCATGGTTCGATGGAGAAAATAGAGTTAAATTTATCCTACATTGGATAAATTCACGAGTGTAAATGGATTAATAAGTATGATAAAGTCTCAACCTAATAGGTTAACATAATGAGGTGGTTCAACATGCAATTCCGCTACACAAGTCTCCTACTAGCTGCCACATGTGCAAGATGTGGTTTTCATATAAGCTTTTATGGCTGCCATTTACTAAGAATCGACTCCTAATTAATATATATAGGACTAATCTAAATTGCATCCAAACAATATACTGGGATTGAACCATGGCTAATCACATATATTATTAATTTGTTTTAGAAATCAAAGTCAGGCAGCTTCACCATGGATTTCTTTTCATTAACAATACTGCAGTAATATTTATTTTCATCGGGTAGGGTTGAAGTTGATTGGATGGTTTGAGTTAATTACTCGCATGGTTTCTTTTTCTCTTTTTTTTGGCTATTAATATTGCTAGGAACTGTAATGCTCGATGGCACAACAAATGGCCAAACAATCTAATGGGTTTTACTCCCGTCCGCGTAATAGTTTATGAAAGGTGAGTACTTTATATTGAGAGATTTTTTGGGTATTTGACAAGGGGATCACCGTCCGCATAATAATTTGCGTTGGTTCTAATAATATTATTGTGCAGACTGCATTTATCTTGGCCATTTGTTTATGATCTGGATGGTCCAAGATGAGTTGGAACTCAAATCACGACCACGCCCGCGCCCACACACGGATAAGAGGGAACTGATCCAAAGCAAACATCGGAGAGGAGGGGCTAGCTAGCCTTCCAACGTAATTATATAATAGTTGTCGGTTGCAAAGATCAAATAACCCAGAAATAATTCAGATTGCAAAATAATTTGAGAGATCAGACGGGATCCCATAGGAAAAAATCCCTTAATTCCTCTTATTTTGATTTTTAGCCGTGTTTATAAACCATTTTGCAGATGGTGACTTTATTGTAATAAGCTCACAAAATAGCGTTGAGTGGATAGTACATGTTTTTTACTTTACTTCTGTTAAATTCTAAAATAAAAGTTAATATTATTAAATTTTTAAGGGAGAAGTTCAGATCACCATATGGGGTTTGGGGTCTTTTTGAAGTGAAAACGTCACCTTTTCCATCCAATTTAACCGTGTGTATGTCAGACGCCAAAAGCGCGTGAGAAGGGGCTGTAACGGTCAAATTTTTTGGTAAATATCCGAAATACCCCTTCTTCTTCCTCTTGGCTTTTAAAATAAATAAATCACAACTTTAACATCCTCTGCAACTTCAACTGGTTCTTGAATTTGTTGATGAAATCATCAGCTTTTGCATCAACACCCTCATCATCCTCGGTTACGTGCCTCTTCATCTTCTTCTTCTTCACTAATTTCTTCATTAGCTTCATCTAGGCTTTGTGGCTTTTCATCTTCTTCACTAATTTCTTCATTAGCTTCATATAGGCTTTGTGGCTCTTCATCTTCTTCTTCTTCTTCTTCACTAATTTCTTCATTAGCTTCATGGGTTTGTGTATTTGTGATTTTTGCTAAATGGGTTTGCTCAAAATCGAATTGGATCTGTGATTCGGAGGCTTTTTCTTCATGAATTTGTTCAACAACGAAATGGGTATGAGATTTTGTGGGGTTTTCTTCATGAAAATGACTAAAAATAAATTGGGTCTCCGTAGTGGGTTTTGAATTGGGTCTCCCAGTAATCTCACTTTTTCAATTGCACATTATTAGCATCTTTTCCTTTTCTCTCTAGGGTTTTGATTCATCTCTATCCCCTATATGAACAGAATGAATAGCTCTGATGTACAGAATAACTTCTTGCCTCCGGGTCAAGTATCGAATCTTTAAGAGGTTCTCCAAAGCAGAAAGGGCAGTGGAGATGACCAATCCAATGATGAACCTTCTTCTTCTTATGGCGTTGAGCCCTATCCTTTCAATTTATTTTTTCTATTTGTGATTTTCTTTTGATCGTAAATTATTTGATTTGTGGCTTGGTTTTTGCTGATTTTTTTTGTTTGACAATGTGGGTGTTCTTGATTTGCTTTATTAACCGTTATTAACCTATTGAGTTTTTATCATATTGAAATTTGTTATATCTCCCCCTTTAGATTCTCTTAAGTTTTAATTAATATTTCTTTTGGATATGTAGGCGTCTTCTTTCTTAAATTTATAATTTACTCTGTTTTTGGTTCACTTTGAGAGTGATAAATTTGAGATGCTCAAGAACAGAATTTGATCTAGCTAATTTGGGCTGATGTGGGTCATTTTGATGAGATTCTTGCTCTTGTTTTTCTTTATTTGGTTGTTTTTCTTGATTTTGTGGTTGGTGTTGTTGCTTTGATAATCTTGATGTGAAAAAGATAGTGCCTATTATCAAATTGAGATTGAAGGCATCCATGTTGCATCTTATGCGCATCAAAATTTGATAGTTTTATTCATCTTTTGTATTGGTTCTTTTTTTTATAATGGTTCTAGTGCATGCTATTACCATTTCATCGGGGGAAGACAGTTGTCCTAGTGGATGAAGAGGAACCTCAATTTGTTGAGACATTACAGCATGAAGAATAATTGGATGACTGGTAAATAAACTTAGTTAATCTTGATCTGAAAAAGATAGTGCTGAGGAGTTGGACAGAAAAATTGAAGAAATTGGGATGAGGGATGATGAGAAGGAAGATGGAAGCTTTCAATATATAAATGAAGGGTAATTAAGTCTTTTAGTCAATTCAAGTAACGGAGTTAAGATGGAAAGCATTTATTCACTTCAACTCAAAAAGTCGGAAGTTTAAATGTAGCTTTACTGACTACAGGTGGTTAAGTGAAAAAGACACCAAATCCCATGTGGTGATCTGAACTTTACTCAATTTTTAAATAATTAATTTATAACTTCTTTTCATTTTATAATATTATAAGAATAAAATGATATGCACAAGAGTGTTGAGTGCAATTCATCTAACGGAGTTATCACGGGGTTAAGAATGCAATGTTGGATGGTTTTTGAGGAAACCTGCGTCGGGTTTTGTTTCTAGAAATTGACATTTTCTTATGAGAAAATGATTAATAATAATGAACGAGTCTCGTACTGACAGACTTATATGAAAATATCTTCTTTCTTTTTGTGTAAATATTAATTTCCTTGTTTTTCATGTGAGAGACTTGTATGTATCTTTGCTGATTGATAGAAACTTTGTATAGGCGTGAGATATAGGCTTGCTTTGTTTTTTGGCTTGTCTAATTATGTTTCGTATTTTTAAAAATGAACAAAAAAGAATAAAAATGAACAAAAAATTTAAATTCTCTATATAATTCTTATACTACTAAGTTTTTTAATAAATAAAAAAGAAATTAAATATACAAAAAAATTAATCATTTTTCTTGTCAAAATTTTTCATCAAAAAATGAATGTAGCTAAACGAAAAACTAAGTAACGTAAACAAATCTTTTATAATCCCCTCATTATCACCTTTACATTGCAAACACAACTGTTTTTAAAATATAAAATTAGGTTTTCTTTACTTTTCCCAAGTTTTCTGTTTGGTTGGATGTTATACGGGTAGACAGTTTGTATTTTATGGTTTTATTAGGTCGGAACTATTGTATGGTTGGTGTCGTGTATGGTGGGATAATGAGGATCGATCTATAGTTAATGTTGTCGACTTAAGATTATTTTTACAATACATCGTAACCCTCAATTCGAAAATCAATGTAACACCCCGAATCTGATATAGGCCCGAAGTGCTACATGACGCAAGCCCATAGGCCCGCAAGGTAACAATATCAAAACCGCGCAGTCCAAAAAAAAGGAACAATTACATATTCTATTACATTTTAAAAAATAATTACAACAATAGTTCACTCATAAAATATTTACACGATTAATACACTTTTATATTTATTTACAATATTAGTGCAATCAGGAATCCTTAATTTAGGAAATTAGTATGCAATTATGATTCCTTAATTTAGGAAATTAATATTGATTTACTTATTAAATTAAGTAATTAATAAGTAAATTATATAGCACACATTCTCTTTCCTTAATAAAAATCACGCTTACTTCGCCTTTGTCAGTGTTCTTCTCCTCCACCATTAAAAGTCTCAACTTGTTAACGCCATCCTCCGTCCTCCTCCACCACTAACGTCATTCTCCTCCGCCCTCCTCCACCATTAACGCCATCCTCCATCATTAACCTAGACAGTCCCAACTTGTTAACGCCATCCTCCACCTGCGATTTTTTCATAGTATAGTTGCTGTGATTTTTTTATAGTACAGTTGGTACCCAAACATTCATACCAAGGTAACCAATTCAGTGTTATTAGGTTTCAAAATTTATTTTTAAAAAATTTATTATAGATTTTTTTATTTTATAGTGCAGTTGGTTGCTAACACTTTATACAAATGTAACCAATTCAGTTTTATTGGGTTACCAATTAATTAAAAAAATATTGTAGATTTTTTTTATAATGCAGTTGGTAGTCAAACCTTAATACAAAGGTAACCAATTCAGTTTTATTAGGTTGCCAATTAATTATAAAAAATCTATTATAAATTTTTTTTCAATAGTGCAGTTGGTAGCCAAACCTTAATACAAATGTAACCAACAAAAACTAAAATTGTTACCTTTAAAAGTTTTGGTTACCAACTGCACTGAAATTTCTCTTGATTGCCCACAAAAACTAAAATGGTTACCTTTGTATAAATATTTGGATACCAACTGCACTAAAATTTATCCTTTTCTCCTTTTAATTTCTGGACTAAATCAACCTTTGTCGCAATGGCAGTTGTGGTCGTAATGGATGAGGAGATCGGTGTCCATGGTATTGAAGCGGCGGCGAAGGGGAAGAGGAAGATGATCGGCGAAGGGAGGAGGAAGATGACGTTGCCAAACTTTGAATATTTGAATTTTAATTATTATTTTTGAATTTGAATTTGAATTTGAATTTGTTGTTAGATCCAAGATATTTGAATTTGAATTATTAATTATGGTAGTTATTTCTCCTTGATTTTAGGTTTCTTTATTATTATGAATTGAATCCTAATTGCATACTAATTCCCTAAATTAAGGAATCCTAATTGCACTAATATTATAAATAAATATATAAAGTGTATTAATTATGTAAATATTTTATGAGTGCACTAATAGTGTAATTACTTTCTAAATATTTTATATTATTGTAAAGGACCCAAAAAAATAACTTAACAATAATCTTAACTTAAAACCCAATAATAAAAATATTTTAAATCAATCCAAATGAAATACTAATAAATACCACATTCAAATAATGGAGACGCAACTCCTCGAAATTAAGAGTTTTATCAAAATTCATCAACAAAAGAAAACATATAAAACTAAACTCCAGCTATTCCAAGCGTATCAAATAAAGGCTAAGCTTTCAACGATGGGACCTGCAAAAATCTGTAAGGGGGTGAGCGATGAAGCCCAGCAAGTTGCAATTCTCTATATCTAGCCGAATCAAGTATAATTTGCAAAATACTTTTTCGAAATAACTTTTTGTTCAATAACGATAATACAAAAGCTTTCAAAACTAAAACAATTGAAAAATGATTTCAATGTATATCATATATCTTTTAATCCACAGCCTAAGCGGCCAAGGTTACAATAGCCTTGTAACATGGCCCAAAAGTTCGATAACGTTATGATACGCACCCTACTAAGGTATCTATAAAAATGCACGCTCCCCGAAGGGCATCTAAAAGGTGTGCGCCTTAGTAGGTCCTATATTAGCTCCGGAACTAAACGTAATCAATAACGGGTTCTATGCATAGTCAGACTGAGGATTTCAAAAACTTTTCTCAATATTATCGATAATATAAACGATACTTTTTTACATTTCAAAATCATATAATCTCATTCACAGTTCGAAAATAAATACTTGATCCGAATTTTAAATAACCAAACATAGCATTTTAATTTAAATGGAAGCCTTAAATAAAACATAACGAAATTTGAAACTGTACATTTAGGCATCCGAATAATTAATAAGACATACTTAAAAGTAATTATAATCTTAAAAATACTAAATAGTTCAGAAAACCACTTACCTCGATATTACGAATACGAAAATATTAGTCGAACAAATCTTAAATATAAATTTAGAACAAAAAGAAATCATTAGGATAAAATATCCTACCTCAAACATATTTTTATTTTCTTATTTATTTATTTTTAACTCAATTTATATTTAGTTAATACACCTGAAATTATAAAGATTTTCCTAAATTATAATTACTTAAATATTCAATATTGAAACTATAACTTTAAAATTAAAATAAATACTTTATGTTATTAGTTTAGAATTATTCTGTTATACTTAATAGTATATAACCGTAGCCATGATTCATAAGTATATATATATATAAATACTGATTCAAATAATATTAAACAAGCTGTCATGATTCATAAAATATAAATGTATATATATATATATATATAGAAAATGGTTCAGGTCCGGACCTCCCGGACAGGAGAAATTCGGACCCAATTTTTTTTTTTTTTTTTTGTAGAACAACTAAAAAAAAAATTTATGGAACTGAAATTTTTCAATAATACAGTATTTTGGGTGTGTTTTTAATACCTACACCAACCAATGTATGTACAGTCTGCCCAGACTGTACATACATGTTTTGTTATAGGCATCCAAATCACACCTAAAACACTGTATAATGTAAAAATTCCAATTCCATAAATTTTTTTTTTAGTTGTTTCAAAAAAAAAAGCAAAAAAAAAAAGTCCGAATTTTAACAAAATCCGGAAGTCCGGACCTGATCCGGACTCTATATATATATATATATATATATATTGACAGACACACCAAAATTTACCTTTTTAAATTTTCTTTTCTTCTTCTCTGTTCTGCAGTACTCCAAAGCCAAATAATTTTTTACATTCTTCTCTCTCTCTAGTTATTTTAATATATGTAATTCCTTTGCAAAATAGGTTACTAGGTAAAAGAGTCCTTTTTAAAATTAAAAGTTTGTTAAATTTGAATGACTTTTCTTATCCTTATAAGTTTTAGATATGTATAAATAATTATTAGTTACACTTCTATTATCTAATTATATTATTTTATTATCTTTTATTTATTTTTTAACGGGGTATTACATTCTACCCACCTTAAAGGAATTTAGTCCTCCAAATTCCCAAATTACAATTCCAAAGAAAACACGAATATCACAAAATCAAGATCAAATCATTATATATTACTAAATGCAATTAATTAAAGAGTTTCCATACATTAATTTTGGTTGCTTGAAAGCTGAAACACACGTCCTCGATTTGGTCCTAGGCTTGCCAATGTTATTTCTTCCTCTTTTTTCATCTCTTTTCGGTGGAGGGTTCTTGGGCATTGTGCAATCCTATGACCGAAATCGCCACAATGAAAACACGCTCCCATATTCCAACGACATTCCTTATCTAGGTGGTTTCTGCCACACCTCGAACACTTCAGTTTTTCTCTTGATTCCATTGGTTTCCTCTAAACTTAGTGGTTTGCGTATTCAACTTCTTTGTAGGTCCTCCATGGTTGGACTCTTCCCCAGATGGTTCATCCCTCTTTTTGTTCTTCCCTTTCTCCATTTCCGCTAAGCCCTTCTCGATCACTAACGCCTTATTGAGCACCGCATCATATGTGGGCAGCTCAAAAGACGCCACACTATGTCTTATGTCGGCCCGTAACCCATCCTCCAACCTTCGCGCTTTCGCCGCCTCATCTGCCACCAAGGTCGGTGCATACTTGGCAAGCTTCACGAATTCAACTTCATATTGAGCAACTTTCTTTCTCCCTTGCTCGAGCCCAATAAATTCTCTCTCCTTTTGTGCCTGAATTGTTCTAGGAAAGTATTTCTAGTAAATGTCTCCTTGAATATGGTCCATGTGTAGGGTTTAGGAATCCCTTCATGCTTTCTTTTCTCCATAAGCCACCAATCATACGCCCCACCCTGAAGCTGGTAAACTGCCAACGTCACCTTATTAGCCTCACTACTCCCTAGCAAATCAAACGCCTTCTCCATTTCTTGAATCCACTTCTCAACTATGGAAGGGTCCGTAGCCCCTTCAAATATTGGCGGATTCAATCGCTTGAATTCCGCTACTATGCCACGTTGTCCAGGTTGTTGGTTCTGCACTAGCTAAGCTAAAGTAGTAGCCAGCAAAGTCAGATCATTAGCGCCAAAAGTAGTGTTAGTAGGGTTGCTTCTTCTAGGCGGCATTTAACCTACAAAAAGAAATCCCCACTCAACAACACTGTACAAAACTAATAACGAATAAAATAAAATACCCAATTAGCCTCAAGTACCAAACGTCAAACAAAACATAGATTTCTTACCTTATTCTTTATTTAATTTTAAAATCATTAAATTTAGTCAATACTCTTACCCACGGCTAACTCCAAATATCACTCCTCGGGAAATATATAGGTTTTTCAACCTAAAACATTGCAAGGGGCCACTGTTTTGATACCACCTCTGTAACACCCCGAACCCGATATAGGCCCGAAGTGCTACATACCGCAAGCCCATAGGCCCGCAAGGCAACAATATCAATAACGCGCAGCCCAAAAAAAACAACTTAACAATAATCTTAACTAAAAACCCAACAACAAATATATTTTAAATCAATCCAAATGAAATACTAATAAATACCACATTCAAATAATGGAGACACAGCTCCTCGAAACTAAAAGTTTTTATCAAAATTCATCAACAAAAGAAAACATCTAAAACTAAACTCCAACTATTCTAAGCGTATCAAATAAAGGCTCAGCTTTCAACGATGGGACCTGCAAAAATCTGTAAAGAGGTGAGCGATGTAGCCCAACAAGTAGAAATCCTCTCTATCTAGCCGAATCAAGTACAGTTTGCAAAATACTTTTTCGAAATAACTTTTTGTTCAATAAAGATAGCACAAAAGCTTTCAAAACTTAAACAATTGAAAAATAATTTCAATGTATATCATATATCTTTTAATCTACAGCCTAAGTGACTAAGGTTACAATAACCTTGTAACACGGCCCAAAAGTTCGATAACGTTATGATACGCACCCTACTAAGGTATCTATAAAAAAATGCACGTTCCCCGAAGGGCATCAAAAAGGTGTGCGCCTTAGTAGGTCCTATATTAGCTCCGGAACTAAACGTAATCAATAACGGGTTCTATACATAATCAGACTGAAGATTTCAAAAAAATTTCTCAATATTATCGATAATATAAACGATACTTTTTCATAGTTCAAAATCATATAATCTCATTCACAGTTCAAAAATAAATACTTGATCCGAATTTTGAATAACCAAACATAGCATTTTAATTTAAATGGAAGCCTTAAATAAAACATAATGAAATTTGAAACTGTACATTTAGGCATCCGAATAATTAATAGGACATACTTAAAAGTAACGATAATCTTAAAAACATTATATAGTTCAGAAAACCACTTACCTCGATATTACGAATACGAAAATATTAGCCGAACAAATCCTAAATATAAATTTAGAACAAAAAGAAATCATTAGGATAAAATATCCTACCTCAAACATATTTTTATTCCTTATTTATTTATTTTTAACTCAATTTATATTTAGTTAATACACCTGAAATTATAAAGATTTTCTTAAATTATAATTACTTAAATATTCAATATTGAAACTATAACTTTAAAATGAAAATAAATATTTCATGTTATTAGTTTAGAATTATTATGTTATACTTATTAGTATATAACCATAGCAATGATTCAAAAGTATATATATATATAAATACTGATTCACATAATATTAAACAAGCTGCCATGATTCATAACATATAAATATAAATATATATATTGACAAACACTCCAAAATTTACCTTTTTAAATTTTCTTCTTTTCTTCTTTTCTGTTCTGCAGTACTCCAAAGCCAAATAAATTTTTACGTTCTTCTTCTCTCTCTAGTTATTTAAATATATGTAATTCCTTTGCAAAATAGGTTACTAGGTAAAAGAGTCCTTTTTAAAATTAAAAGTTTGTTAAACTTAAATGACTTTTCTTATCCTTATAGGTTTTAGATATGTATACATAATTATTAGTTACACTTCTATTATCTAATTATATTATTTTATTATCTTTTATATTTTATTTTATTTTTAATCGGGTATTACATTCTACCCACCTTAAAAGAATTTGGTCATCCAAATTTCCAAATTACAATTCCAAAGAAAACACGAATATCAAAGAATCAAGATCAATTCATTATCTAATTACTAAATGCAATTAATTAAAGAGTTTCCGTACCTTAATTTTGGTTGCGTGAAAGCTGAAACACACGTCCTCGATTTGGTCCTAGGCTTGCCAATGTTATTTCTTCCTCTTTTTCATCTCTTTTCGATGGAGGGTTCTTGGGGCATTGTGCAATCCTATGACCGAAATCGCCACAATGAAAACACGCTCCCGTATTCCAACGACATTCCTTATCTAGGTGGTTTCTACCACACCTCGAACACTTCAATTTGTTCTCTTGATTCCATTGGTTTCCTCTAAACATAGTGGTTTGCGTATTCAACTTCTTTGTAGGTCCTCCATGGCTGGACTCTTCACCAGATGGTTCGTCCCTCTTATTGTTCTTCCCTTTCTCCATTTTCGCTAAGCCCTTCTCGATCACTAACGCCTTATTGAGCACCGCGTCATATGTGGTCAGCTCAAAAGACGCCACACCATGTCTTATGTCAGCCCGTAATCCATCCTCCAACCTTCGCGCTTTCGCTGCCTCATCTGCCACAAAGATCGGTGCATACTTGGCAAGCTTCACGAATTCAACTTCATATTGAGCAACAGTCTTGCTCCCTTTCTCGAGCCTAATAAATTCTCTCTCCTTTTGTGCCCGAATTGTTCTAGGAAAGTATTTATTAGTAAATTTCTCCTTGAACATGTTCCATGTGTAGGGTTCAGGATTCCCTTCATGCTTTCTTTTCTCCATAAGCCACCAATCATACGCACCACCCTGAAGCTAGTAAACTGTCAACGTCACCTTATTAGCCTAACTACTCACTAGCAAATCAAACGCCTTCTCCATTTCTTGAATCCACTTCTCAACTATGGAAGGGTCCGTAGCCCGTTTAAATATTGGCGGATTCAATTGCTTAAATTCCGCTATTATGCCACGTTGTCCAGGTTGTTAGTTCTGCACTAGCTATGCCAAAGTAGTAGCCAGCTGAGTCAGACCATTAGCGCCAAACTTAGTGTTAGTAAGGTTGTTTCTTCTAGGCGGCATTTTCCCTACAAAAATAAATCCCCACTCAACAACACTGTACAAAACTAATAACGAATAAAATAAAATACCCAATTAGCTTAGAGTACCAAACATCAAACAAAACATAGATTTCTTACCTTATTCTCTATTTAATTTTAAAATCATTAAATTTAGTCAATACTCTTACCCACAGCTAACTCCCAAAATCACTCCTCAGGAAATATGTAGGTTTTTCAACCTAACACATTGCGAGAGGCAACTGCTTTGATACCACCTCTGTAACACCCCAAACCCGATATAGGCCCGAAGTGCTACACGTCGCAAGCCCATAGGCCCGTAAGGCAGTAATATCAATAACTCGCAGCCCAAAAAAAATAACTTAACAATAATCATAACTTAAAACCTACAATAAATATATTTTAAATCAATCTAAATGAAATACTAATAAATACCACATTCAAATAATGGAGACGCAACTCCTCAAAACTAAGAGTTTTATCAAAATTCATCAACAAAAGAAAATATCTAAAACTAAACTCCAGCTATTTCAAGCGTATCAAATAAAGTTTCAGCTTTCAACGATGAGACCTGTAAAAATTTGTAAGGGGGTGAGCGATGAAGCCCAGCAAGTAGCAATCCTCTCTATCTAGCCGAATCAAGTACAATTTGCAAAATACTTTTTCGAAATAACTCTTTGTTCAATAACAATAGTACAAAAGTTTTCAAAACTTAAACAATTGAAAAATGATTTCAATGTATATCATATATCTTTTAATCCACAACCTAAGCGACTAAGGTTACAATAGCCTTGTAACACGGCCCAAAAGTTCGATAACATTATGATACGCACCCTACTAAGGTATCAATAAAAATGCACGCTCCCCGAAAGGCATCTAAAAGATGTGCGCCTTAGTAGGTCCTATATTAGCTCCGGAACTAAACGCAATCAATAACGGGTTCTATACATAGTCACACTGAGAATTTCAAAAACTTTTCTCAATATTATCGATAATATAAACGATACTTTTTCACAGTTCAAAATCATATAATCTCATTCACAGTTTGAAAATAAATACTTGATCCGAATTTTGAATAACCAAACATAGCATTTTAATTTAAATGGAAGCCTTAAATAAAATATAACGAAATTTGAAACTGTACATTTAGGCATTCGAATAATTAATAAGACATACTTAAAAGTAATGATAATCTTAAAAACACTAAATAGTTCAGAAAACCACTTACCTCGATATTACGAATACGAAAATATTAGCCGAACAAATCTTAAATATAAATTTAGAACAAAAGGAAATCATTAGGATAAAATATCCTACCTCAAACATATTTTTATTTCCTTATTTATTTATTTTTAACTCAATTTATATTTAGTTAATACACCTGAAATTATAAAGATTTTCCTAAATTATAATTACTTAAATTTTCAATATTGAAACTATAACTTTAAAATTAAAATAAATATTTTATGTTATTAGTTTAGAATTATTTTGTTATACTTATTAGTATATAACCGTAGCCATGATTCATAAGTATATATATATATAAATACTGATTCACATAATATTAAACAAGCTGCCATGATTCATTACATATAAATATAAATATATATATTGACAAACACACCAAAATTTACCTTTTTAAATTTTCTTCTTTTCTTCTCTATTCTGCATTACTCCAAAGCCAAATAAATTTTTACGCTCTTCTCTCTCTCTAGTTATTTAAATATATGTAATTCCTTTGCAAAATAGGTTACTAGGTAAAAGAGTCCTTTTTAAAATTAAAAGTTTGTTAAATTTGAATGACTTTTCTTATCTTTATAGGTTTTAGATATGTATACATAATTATTAGTCACACTTCTATTATCTAATTATATTTTTTTATTATCTTTTATATTTTATTTTATTTTTAACCGGGTATTACATTCTACCCACCTTAAAAGAATTTGGTCCTCCAAATTTCCACATTACAATTCCAAAGAAAACACGAATATCACAGAATCAAGATCAATTCATTATCTAATTACTAAATGCAATTAATTAAAGAGTTTCTGTACCTTAATTTTGGTTGCCTGAAAGCTGAAACACACGTCCTCGATTTGGTCCTAGGCTTGCCAATGTTATTTCTTCCTATTTTTCATCTCTTTTCGGTGGGGGGGGGGGGGGGGGGTTTGGGGCATTGTGCAATCCTATGACCGAAATCGCCACAATGAAAACACGCTCCCGTATTCCAACGACATTCCTTATCTAGGTGGTTTCTACCACACCTCGAACACTTCAGTTTGTTCTCTTGATTCCATTGGTTTCCTCTAAACTTAGTGGTTTGCG
This sequence comes from Panax japonicus, assembly GCA_020205505.1. NCBI lineage: Eukaryota > Viridiplantae > Streptophyta > Magnoliopsida > Apiales > Araliaceae > Panax > Panax japonicus. The sequence goes on from CM035091.1 coordinate 73,689,499, forward strand.
TATTCAACTTCTTTGTAGGTCCTCCATGGCTGGACTCTTCACCAGATGGTTCGTCCCTCTTATTGTTCTTCCCTTTCTCCATTTTCCTTAAGCCCTTCTCGATCACTAACGCCTTATTGAGCACCGCATCTTATGTGGGAAGCTCAAAAGATGCCACACCATGTCTTATGTCGGCTCGTAATCCATCCTCCAACCTTTGCGCTTTCGCAGCCTCATCTGCCACTAAGGTCAGTGCATACTTGGTAAGCTTCACGAATTCAACTTCATATTGAGCAACTGTCTTGCTCCCTTGCTCGAGCCTAATAAATTCTCTCTCCTTTTGTGCCCGAATTGTTCTAGGAAAGTATTTATTAGTAAATGTCTCCTTGAACATGTTCCATGTGTAGGGTTCAGGATTCCCTTCATGCTTTCTTTTCTCCATAAGCCACCAATCATACGCCCCACCCTGAAGTTGGTAAACTGCCAATGTCACCTTATTAGCCTCACTACTCCCTAGCAAATCAAATGCCTTCTCCATTTCTTGAATCTACTTCTCAACTATGGAAGGGTCCGTAGCCCCTTCAAATATTGGCGGATTCAATCGCTTAAATTCCGCTACTATGCCACGTTGTCCAGGTTGTTGGTTCTGCACTAGCTAAGCTAAAGTAGTAGCCAGCTGAGTCAGACCATTAGCACCAAAATTGGTGTTAGTAAGGTTGTTTCTTCTAGGCGGCATTTTCCCTACAAAGAAAAATCCCCACTCAACAATACTGTACAAAACTAATAACGAATAAAATAAAATACCCAATTAGCCTCGAGTACCAAACATCAAACAAAACATTGATTTCTTACCTTATTCTCTATTTAATTTTAAAATCATTAAATTTAGTCAATACTCTTACCCACAGCTAACTCTAAAAATCACTCTCCAGGAAATATGTAGGTTTTTCAACATAACACATTGCGATGGGCCACTGCTTTGATTCCACCTCTGTAACACCCCGAACCCGATATAGGCCCGAAGTGCTACATGTCGCAAGTGTGACTCCCCCAAAACAGGTATACATCACCCATCTTGAGTCGCCAGATACAAGGTACTGAATACAAATACAACTTAATTATACAACAGTTATGTAAAATACGACAAAATATAGGCTGTGAGTTTTAATACAAATATTATCATCTAGACAATATCCACACTCAATGGAGTCCTCATTACATTTATTATCACACTATTTCACATAATAGTGAGGACTACTAATGCACCATCTAGGGCCATCTCTCTGATCCCCGACTAGTCCCAGCTACGTTCTCATTTCCTGAAGAGAACAGTGAAAGAAAGGGTTAGCTCAACTAGCCCGGTAAGAAATATTATGACTAAGATAATGCAGAATAAATTATCATTAGCCTTCAATAATGTTAAACTGATAGAATATAATAGACAACAAGTTTAACTGCAGCGGATCAAACAATCCATTAGAATAGTCAAGTAAGGTATAAAATCTACTATATTCTATGATTTAAAAAGTTTTTCATCAACTTTATCGCTGAGACTCAGCTTAATAAATAAAATCGAATCATCCCTGCTCCACGACCAAGGATATTCATGTAATCATCAATATCATTCGTCACATTACGGTCATGATTATACCGAATAATCCCTTGTCATAATCATACCAAGTCCATCTATGCACGTAAGCCAAAGATGACTTTCAACATAATATAATCATGAGGATGATGACAATTCAATAAAACAAGTTCAACAATAAATTTTAAAGATTAATAAGTTAATTTATCCTGAACTCAATAACGTCCAAATTGTCAACATGATATTACTTTGTGCAGTAAAATTCAAGAATGCTCCGAAGAATATTTCCATGAAAAGATACTGGATGAAGCGCAAATATCAAGGATATTCCACTAATTTCATGGAGTATAGAAGCCAAAACTTTAACCAACTGAGTATAATAGAATATATTAAACTGCAAATGAATTTTCACTCGCCATGCGGTAATCCACGCAGACAGATCATTTCCACAATTTAATAAGGAATGAATATGAAGGATCATTCACCATACATGTGGTAATCCACATAGACATGTTATTCCAACAGAATAATAAAGAATGGAATAACAGAAGGATTCACCATGCGTGCGATAGACTGCACCGACAAGTTATCCCCAACAGAATAATAAATAATGGAACCAGGTCCGGCGTAAATGCACAGATCGGATATTCCCAACAGAATAATAAATAATGGAACCAGGTCTGGCGTAAACGCACAAACAAGATATTTCGACAGAATAATAATTAATGGAACCAGGTCCGGCGTAAACGCACAGACAGGATGTTCCAACAGAATAATAAAGAATGAAATATTAGAAGAATTTTACCATGTATGCGATACTTCGCATAAACAGGTTATTCCAACATAATAATAAGAATGGAATAACAGAAGAATTTCACCAAGTATAGGGTATCCCACGTATACAGGTTATTCCAACAGAATAATAAAGAATGGAATAACAGAAGTTCTCTTCATGAATAAGAAAGAAAGAATACCCCTTACGAGTACAACAAATAATATTCCCTACCTTAGAAAAATTGAATACTGGAGTAGTGAAGTAGCAGAATACTTTTCTTCTTTCTCTCTATAGTTTCTCTCTCTAGAGTTTCAGTGAATTCGTAAGATATAATGAAGGAATGAGCTTCTATTTATAGGAGACTGGACTGAATAGTAACTAATTCATGAACAGTACTCCAGATTGATTTACTTTTAAACGGACAGTCCATATTGGTTTACTATTAAAACTTAAAGCAACGGTCCATACTGATTTACTATTAAAACTTTAAACCAGCGATCTATATTGATTTACTGTTATAACTTTCCACCAACGGTCCATATTGATTTACTATTATATCTTCAACCAACGGTCTGAAAAATTAGCACATCTCCTCATGGAATAATATTGTACCCAAAAATGATTTGGACCGAAAAGTAATATATCTTATGGGTGAATAGTACTATGTGAATAGTAACTCGTGAATAGTATTTCGACATTAAAAAGTGCCCCGAATACCCGATTGAACAATATAACCTCCAGACATCAATTATTATCTAGACAAATTTTGATTTTCACTAACACAAATAATTCCAACACAATGAAACTATAAAATTCATCTTTAATCAACACGAAATTATTCATCATTAATATTATAACTCATAATATTTAATAATCAAGTCGTTCCAAGAAAAGAGGGGGCTTTCCGATAAGGATTTCTCCTTATTGGCGCGCAATTAGATGACCAAACCTCTCCTTGACAGAACTTCTAGACATTGTCAATATTACAAATAATAATATGAATAACTTTGCCGTCTCAATAATTGATTTAATAATATAACATATTATGCAGATGATACTGTAACAATAATTGAATCAATAATATGAGAGATATGATGCAGCAATTACTTTAGCAATTATTGAGTATAACTGTGTGACTTCTCACGTAAGCATCAATAATCAATACCGTGTGCTACTACGCAACCACGCGTATTACTGTACTTTTACTACCTGGTAGTTCAACAATTTTAACGGTAACACCTCTGCCGTTATTTTTATAGAAATATAATTTTGTCGTTTTCTAACTACGACAATACTTCCGTTGTGGGGTCCACCAATGATTGTGTCGTCGTACGAATATTACCGGACAAAAAGAATATTCCCCGACCAATTATTATACAACAACTTGCATACTTTGCAAAATTTATAAATATTACCCACAACTATAACACTATCTCAAATCCATACCATAATATTCAAAAAATATATTTCGAGAAAATTAAATCTTTATTCATAAAATATGAGGTCTCACAGCAAGCCCATATGCCCGCAAGGTAACAATATCAATAACGCGCAGCCCAAAAAAAACAACTTAACAATAATCTTAACTTAAAACCCAACAATAAATATATTTTAAATCAATCCAAATGAAATACTAATAAATAACACATTCAAATAATGGAGACGCGGCTCCTTGAAACTAAGAGTTTTATCAAAATTCATCAACAAAAGAAAACATCTAAAACTAAACTCCTGTTATTCCAAGCGTATCAAATAAAGGCTCAGCTTTCAACGATGGGACCTGTAAAAATCTGTAAGGGGGTGAGCGATGAAGTCCAGCAAGTAGCAATCCTCTCTATCTAGCCGAATCAAGTACAATTTGTAAAATACTTTTTTGAAATAACTTTTTGTTCAATAACGATAGTACAAAAGCTTTCAAAACTAAAACAATTGAAAAATAATTTCAATGTATATCATATATCTTTTAATCCACAGCCTAAGCGACTAAGGTTACAATAGCCTTGTAACACGGCCCAAAAGTTAATTAATGTTATGATACGCACCCTACTAAGGTATCTATAAAAATGCACGATCCCCGAAGGGTATCTAAAAGGTGTGCGCCTTAGTAGGTCCTATATTAGCTCCGGAACTAAACGTAATCAATAACGTGTTCTATACATAGTCAGACTGAGGATTTTAAAACTTTTCTCAAAATTATCGATAATATAAACGATACTTTTTCACAGTTCAAAATCATATAATCTCATTCATAGTTCGAAAATAAATACTTGATCCGAATTTTGAATAACCAAACATAGCATTTTAATTTAAATGGAAGCCTTAAATAAAACATAACGAAATTTGAAACTATATATTTAGGCATCCGAATAATCAATAAGACATACTTAAAAGTAACGATAATCTTAAAAATACTAAATAGTTTAGAAAACCACATACCTCAATATTACGAATACGAAAATATTAGCCGAACAAATCCTAAATATAAATTTAGAATAAAAAGAAATCATTAAGATAAAATATCCTACCTCAAACATATTTTTATTTCCTTATTTATTTATTTTTAACTCAATTTATATTTAGTTAATACACCTGAAATTATAAAGATTTTCCTAAATTATAATTACTTAAATATTCAATATTGAAACTATAACTTTAAAATTAAAATAAATATTTTATGTTATTAGTTTAGAATTATTCTATTATACTTATTAGTATATAACCGTAGCCATGATTCATAAGTATATATATATATATATATATATATATATATATATATATATATATATATATATATATATATATATATAAATACTGATTCACATAATATTAAACAAGTTGTCATGATTCATAACATATAAATAAATATATATATATATATATATATATATATATATATATATATATATATATATTTACAGACACACCAAAATTTACCTTTTAAAATTTTCTTCTTTTCTTCTTCTCTGTTCTGCATTACTCCAAAGCCAAATAAACTTTTACGTTCTTCTCTCTCTAGTCCATCTATGCACGTAAGCCAAAGATGACTTTCAACATAATATAATCATGAGGATGATGACAATTCAATAAAACAAGTTCAACAATAAATTTTAAAGATTAATAAGTTAATTTATCCTGAACTCAATAACGTCCAAATTGTCAACATGATATTACTTTGTGCAGTAAAATTCAAGAATGCTCCGAAGAATATTTCCATGAAAAGATACTGGATGAAGCGCAAATATCAAGGATATTCCACTAATTTCATGGAGTATAGAAGCCAAAACTTTAACCAACTGAGTATAATAGAATATATTAAACTGCAAATGAATTTTCACTCGCCATGCGGTAATCCACGCAGACAGATCATTTTCACAATTTAATAAGGAATGAATATGAAGGATCATTCACCATGCATGTGGTAATCCACATAGACATGTTATTCCAACAGAATAATAAAGAATGGAATAACAGAAGGATTCACCATGCGTGCGATAGACTGCACCGACAAGTTATCCCCAACAGAATAATAAATAATGGAACCAGGTCCGGTGTAAATGCACAGATCGGATATTCCCAACAGAATAATAAATAATGGAACCAGGTCTGGCGTAAACGCACAAACAAGATATTTCGACAGAATAATAATTAATGGAACCAGGTCCGGCGTAAACGCACAGACAGGATGTTCCAACAGAATAATAAAGAATGAAATATTAGAAGAATTTTACCATGTATGCGATACTTCGCATAAACAGGTTATTCCAACATAATAATAAGAATGGAATAACAGAAGAATTTCACCAAGTATAGGGTATCCCACGTATACAGGTTATTCCAACAGAATAATAAAGAATGGAATAACAGAAGTTCTCTTCATGAATAAGAAAGAAAGAATACCCCTTACGAGTACAACAAATAATATTCCCTACCTTAGAAAAACTGAATACTGGAGTAGTGAAGTAGCAGAATACTTTTCTTCTTTCTCTCTATAGTTTCTCTCTCTAGAGTTTCAGTGAATTCGTAAGATATAATGAAGGAATGAGCTTCTATTTATAGGAGACTGGACTGAATAGTAACTAATTCATGAACAGTACTCCAGATTGATTTACTTTTAAACGGACAGTCCATATTGGTTTACTATTAAAACTTAAAGCAACGGTCCATACTGATTTACTATTAAAACTTTAAACCAGCGATCTATATTGATTTACTGTTATAACTTTCCACCAACGGTCCATATTGATTTACTATTATATCTTCAACCAACGGTCTGAAAAATTAGCACATCTCCTCATGGAATAATATTGTACCCAAAAATGATTTGGACCGAAAAGTAATATATCTTATGGGTGAATAGTACTATGTGAATAGTAACTCGTGAATAGTAACTCGTGAATAGTATTTCGACATTAAAAAGTGCCCCGAATACCCGATTGAACAATATAACCTCCAGACATCAATTATTATCTAGACAAATTTCGATTTTCACTAACACAAATAATTCCAACACAATGAAACTATAAAATTCATCTTTAATCAACACGAAATTATTCATCATTAATATTATAACTCATAATATTTAATAATCAGGTCGTTCCCAGAAAAGAGGGGGCTTTCCGATAAGGATTTCTCCTTATTGGCGCGCAATTAGATGACCAAACCTCTACTTGACAGAACTTCTAGACATTGTCAATATTACAAATAATAATATGAATAACTTTGTCGTCTCAATAATTGATTTAATAATATAACATATTATGCAGATGATACTGTAACAATAATTGAATCAATAATATGAGAGATATGATGCAGCAATTACTTTAGCAATTATTGAGTATAATTGTGTGACTTCTCACGTAAGCATCAATAATCAATACCGTGTGCTACTACGCAACCACGCGTATTACTGTACTTTTACTACCTGGTAGTTCAACAATTTTAACGGTAACACCTCTGCCGTTATTTTTATAGAAATATAATTTTGTCGTTTTCTAACTACGACAATACTTCCGTTGTGGGGTCCACCAATGATTGTGTCGTCGTACGAATATTACCGGACAAAAAGAATATTCCCCGACCAATTATTATACAACAACTTGCATACTTTGCAAAATTTATAAATATTACCCACAACTATAACACTATCTCAAATCCACACCATAATATTCAAAAATATATTTCGAGAAAATTAAATCTTTATTCATAAAATATGAGGTCTCACAGCAAGCCCATATGCCCGCAAGGTAACAATATCAATAACGCGCAGCCCAAAAAAAACAACTTAACAATAATCTTAACTTAAAACCCAACAATAAATATATTTTAAATCAATCCAAATGAAATACTAATAAATAACACATTCAAATAATGGAGACGCGGCCCCTTGAAACTAAGAGTTTTATCAAAATTCATCAACAAAAGAAAACATCTAAAACTAAACTCCTGTTATTCCAAGCGTATCAAATAAAGGCTCAGCTTTCAACGATGGGACCTGTAAAAATCTGTAAGGGGGTGAGCGATGAAGTCCAGCAAGTAGCAATCCTCTCTATCTAGCTGAATCAAGTACAATTTGTAAAATACTTTTTCGAAATAACTTTTTGTTCAATAACGATAGTACAAAAGCTTTCAAAACTAAAACAATTGAAAAATGATTTCAATGTATATCATATATCTTTTAATCCACAGCCTAAGCGACTAAGGTTACAATAGCCTTGTAACACGGCCCAAAAGTTAGATAATGTTATGATACGCACCCTACTAAGGTATCTATAAAAATGCACGATCCCCGAAGGGCATCTAAAAGGTGTGCGCCTTAGTAGGTCCTATATTAGCTCCGGAACTAAACGTAATCAATAACGTGTTTTATACATAGTCAGACTGAGGATTTTAAAACTTTTCTCAATATTATCGATAATATAAACGATACTTTTTCACAGTTCAAAATCATATAATCTCATTCATAGTTCGAAAATAAATACTTGATCCGAATTTTGAATAACCAAATATAGCATTTTAATTTAAATGGAAGCCTTAAATAAAACATAACGAAATTTGAAACTATATATTTAGGTATCCGAATAATCAATAAGACATACTTAAAAGTAACGATAATCTTAAAAATACTAAATAGTTTAGAAAACCACATACCTCAATATTACGAATACGAAAATATTAGCCGAACAAATCCTAAATATAAATTTAGAATAAAAAGAAATCATTAGGATAAAATATCCTACCTCAAACATATTTTTATTTCCTTATTTATTTATTTTTAACTCAATTTATATTTAATTAATACACCTGAAATTATAAAGATTTTCCTAAATTATAATTACTTAAATATTCAATATTGAAACTATAACTTTAAAATTAAAATAAATATTTTATGTTATTAGTTTAGAATTATTCTGTTATACTTATTAGTATATAACCGTAGCCATGATTCATAAGTATATATATATATATATATATATATATATATATATATATATATATATATATATATATATATATTTACAGACACACCAAAATTTACCTTTTTAAATTTTCTTCTTTTCTTCTTTTCTGTTCTGCATTACTCCAAAGCCAAATAAACTTTTACGTTCTTCTCTCTCTAGTTATTTAAATATATGTAATTCCTTTGCAAAATAGGTTACTAGGTAAAAGAGTTCTTTTTAAAATTAAAAGTTTGTTAAATTTGAATGACTTTTCTTATCTTTATAGGTTTTAGATATGTATAAATAATTATTAGTTACACTTTTATTATCTAATTATATTATTTTATTATCTTTTATCTTTTATTTTTTTAACCGGGTATTACAATCAAATTGTTAAATAGTGGGACTGTCCGCAGTTTAATTTTCAGTATTCCGCAGTTTAAAATTGCGGATGAGACAAAAAATCAAAAAACCCATCCTTGTAAATGTCTGGGTATGGCTAAATGGCCAATTGAAAACGACGCTGTTTGTAAATAAGTCTTGTCCGCAATATTAAACTACAGATTTCAATTTTTATTTTTTTTTAGTTTTCAAGACTCCGATCAATTCTAACAACTCTTCAAAATAGATAGATCAAAGAACACAAAAAAAGATCAAAACAGGCAAAAAGATTGATATTCAAAGTAGGCTCAGTTGACTGGTAAAATAGAACAAAACAGGCAAAAAAAGCGCAAAACCTGTAAGCTCTTACAATCTTTTTCCATCATTAAACGTTGTTACGATTATGTTACTTTTGGGTTGCCTTCAATTAAGAATCAAAAAAGAACTTCAAAACCAACAAGAAAATAAAAATTAAAAGCTATAATTTCATTTCAATACTATATATTGAATAATTGATCGTAGCATTGAAAATTTAAAAAAAAATTGAATTTGGTATCCGCAGTATAATACTGCGAACGTGACTTATTTACAAACGGATCATTTGATCATATCTAGCATCCACAGTTTAATACTGCGGACAAGAGAATTGTAAAAAAGAGGTATTTGGTCATCTGTCCCGTCATCAATATTAAACTGCGGACGAAAACCCTATTAAGTGTAACCTTAAATTGTCAAGGTTGTCAAAGGATCAGTCCCATATATATATATATATATATATATATATATATATATATATATATATATATATATATATATATATCCAAAGTAACAAAAAAATTAAATGCAATATAAAGAGACAGATACTAATTTTTTTTAATATCAAATAAAAAGTGGCGTTAGTGATAAATTCCATAGGGTAATGCAAGGCCAATATCAATCTACTCATATAACAGTACCAAAACAATAAGTACCCCTCATCCAGGCAGGCAAAGTACAACAATACTAAACTACAAGTTTCAAAAATTTGCTTCGTCAAAAAATAAAAAAAATTAAAATTTGCTGATTCCCCAGGATACAAAGGCAAGGAGAAATTTCAGGCAGACCATATTGGAACATCAAAGGTCTCACAGTTATTTCATTGAAGGTTCTAAAAAATAAATAAACAAATAATAGCAAAACCGTAATTGATACTGAAGTATGGAATTTAGCAGATAATTGAATCTAAAAGAATTATATTACAGAAATTTGAATCATGTACCACAGATTATTAAAACTAAAACTGATAAAAACAAGAAGCAACATCTTTATAGCAACGAAAAACACATTTAAGGAAAGCACGACTGAACAATGATAATAACAAGCCCCTAATCCCATTAGTATCAAAGTATCCCGACATGTCAAAGCCCAGAAAAGGACTGAAAAGTAGTCAGCTTGAATCACTAGCAGAATAAGATATCAATTGCCCATCAATACCTCTCACACTCGTTTTGGTAGCAGCAGCGACGTCAACATTTCCCATCTCAATCTTAGATGATGTTCTATCAGCCGCCATTTGTGAATCATCAACGCCAAGTTGCCTTGATTTACCATTCGGTATCGTCCCCATAATCCCATTATAATCATTGGGAGTCACACCCGTTACCCCAACTCCACCATTCATGTAAGCAGGATAATAATTTGCCCCAACACCAATCATTGCAGGGCCAGACCACAGGCTCCTAGGTGCAAAAGGAGTCATCCCATAACCAGCACCATATCCTCCAGTAGGGTAACCACCACCAAACATGCCTATTCCATAAGGATACCCAGCAACGCCACCATACCCTGAAAGAGGTCCATAACCTGAAAGGTGCCCATAACCCTGAAAGGGATCATATCTAGGACTATAAGGCTGGAAATTCTCATTCTGATAACTGTTGAAGTTAGAACCTCTTCCACTACTAACTCGCGAATTATAACCATTGTTATTTCCATCTTTTGGAATAGCCCTCTTAACCTCCGCATGCTTACCACCCAATTCATGAAAGCTCTTCATCATAACATCCTCAACCGCATCCTCTGAATCAAAAGTAATAAACCCAAAACCCCTAGGCCGTTGGGTGACATTATCATGCATCACAACAACATCTGTTATCCTACCAAACTGCTCAAAATAACTCTTGAACTCATCCTCGGTCAGATTAGCTGATAACCCCCCTACAAAAATCTTCTTAGTCCTAGACTGTTCATTGCTCCTACCATTACTTCTACTGTTGCTACTCAACCCTCTACTCTGTTGTACTTGATTTTGTTCACCTCTGGGTATTGCTCGTTTCACATCTACCTATAAAAACATTACAGGATATACAAAAAAAAAACAATACATACAATTAATTAAGTGCACCGCCCAACTTTTCATATCTACCAAAACCAAAAAAAAAATAGAAACTGAAACAAACATTACAACACTCCAAACTATAAAAAACAACCCCTCTTTCTCCCCAATTTGCAGAATAGTCAAAACTACAGACACCAATAATAAGCTTCTTTAATTATTTTTTAAAAAAATTAAGACAAAACTTCCTTAATAACGGAGAAAAATAAGCTAATACAAAATGATAAAAAAAAAAAAATTTACTTTCCAGTTTCCACAAATAACATATATAAAGAGAACGATTTTAATTCCCAAGAAAACAACCAAAAACACACACCCAGCAAAACATGGAACTCCAAACTACCAAGATATACAACATAAATTAAAGCTTAATTAACAAAACCCAACAAAAAAAATAACACAAAAAAGGGGAATTAAATGGGAACAGACCGTTCTACCAAGAATGTTATGCGTTTCTTCTTCAAGAGCTTTAGCTACAGCAGATGAATCAGTAAAGGAAACAAACGCAAACCCTCTTGGGCTTCCTGTATTTCGATCTCTAGCTATTACAGTATTCGCCACTGTTCCGTACTTGCTGAAGTGTTCCATCAAAATCTCTTCAGTTGTTACCCACGAAACTCCTCCTACAAAAAGCTTACACTGCTCTGATTCCTCCATCCCCAATCAATTTGCCGAAACCCCAAATCCCCAATTAGTAGGAAAAGAACCCACAAATTTGAAAGCCCTAACTATTTGAGATAAACCTAATTTCTATGGTTTCTCTATCTGACAAAAAAATAATTAGGGGAAATAGTTTCGCAAGTAGCGACGTTAATATAGAACCGGTGGATGGAACTGGCAACTAGTAGTGGTAAAACAGACTTAAGGGCCTGTTTGGCTTGTACATAATTGAGCGATATTGTAGAATTGTAGAGATTAGTTGAAATTGAAAAGAATATTCTTTTTTTTATTGTTGGATTGGATTATATTACGCTAAAATGATGGAAATCTGACAAAAAGAGTTCGGATTAAACCAGAGTTCCCATTTTTAAGGGAAAAAGAGTTTTGTTTAGAAATCAATTACAAATGTCATTAGGAAACAACGTAATTGTACATTAGTAATTTGTATTTAAAACCGATTATAATAATAAATAAATAAATAGTATTTTGTATGCCCCTTAATATAAGTTATTTTTGAGAAATATTTTTCTCTTTTAATATTTGTCATTTGATAATTTAAAGTAAACATTAATTGTTTAGTTTTCAATATTATTCCAAGTATTAAATTTTTACTATTTTCTGTCCAATAAATAACCTTTTTTTAATACAAAGATAATATGGACAATTAATATTCTATTTAATTTATATAATTATTTTTTTAATATTTATGCACAATTCTAAAATAACTTGTATTAAGAGACAGGTGGTCAGAATAATTACATTTTTTAAACTACCCCAAGCATGCTAGCTTTCGTTCTTTGGGTTGATTGAATATAATTTATGCATAAAATATACTCCCTATATTCTTTTTTTAATTGATGTTTAAAGAAAAAAATACAGATTAAAAATGTTATTACTGCATTGTAATTGATCAAAGTGAGTATAAAAATATTTAAATTATTTTTTTTTAATTTATTAAAAGAGATGAAAAAGAAATAAATTAATATTTAATATAAGAGAAGAATATATGTACAACCTTGATGGTCTAACTGATTATCAAATCATTGTATAAAAACTTTTTAAAATTTTTTTTAATTTATTGAAAAAGATGAAAAAGAAATAAATTAATATTTAATATAAGAAAAAAATGTATGTACACAGCTGTGTATTACACTGTGACTCCCCCAAAATAGGTATACATGTAAGACCCCAACTTATTATTAAATAAAATAAAATTTTCCTTTATTCATTATTCTAAATTAGTAAGGGTTAAATTGATATAATGTTTTGGTTATGGGTGAAATATGAAATTTTTACAAAATAAACAAGTGGTTATTAAAATATTCATTTTTGTCGGGGAATATTCGTTTGGTCGTGGAATATTCTTGCTGTCGGGGAATATTCGTACGACGGCGCAGTCATTTGTGGGCCCCATAACAGAAAACGGTTGGATGAAAGAAAACGACAAAGATTGAGTTTTATAAATAACGGCGTAAATTGTTACCGTTAACACTGTTGGGTTACCTGGTGGTTAAAATACAGTAATACGCGTTGTTGCACAGTGGCACACGGTATTGCACAGTATTTTGAATTATTGATCCTTACGTAAGAAGACACTACTCAATAATTGCTACAGCAGTTACTGTTCATTACTTTATTGATTCAATAATTGCTGCGTTGATATTTATATTATTATTGTTTCAATAATTGTCATTGCATAGTATTTTCCATTATCAGATCAATAATCCATATTATTTGAATAATATTATCAGATAACATTATTGGCAATGTCTAGAAAGTTCTGTCTAAGGAGATGTTTGGTCACCTAACTGCGCGCCAATAAGGAGAAATCCTTATTGGAAAGCCCCCTCTTTCCTGGGAACGGCCTGGTTGTCATAATTGTGATTCTGTAATATTATTTGTGAATAATTAATTATTGATTTATATGATAATGAAATATTTATTTGATATAAATGATGGATTTATTTATTTTATGTGGAAGGAATTAACGCTGAGGTGTTTTATCAGTATTTTGTCGGATTTCGGTGTTCTTAAAGCTCTTTTGCGAAAATTATAATTTTTAATCCGACCGTTGGATCGTTATGATTTTTGGATATGTTATACATATATAAGTTAGGTATATGTCTACAAATTTTGAACCGTTAAAAATGAACAAATGATTTGTTATGAATTTTAAGAGGAGTCTGCTTCAGAAATTAGGGTTATAAATGATTTTGGTGGAAAATTCTAGAATTGAGTGGGCCCCACTTGTGGTTGGTGAAAAATGTGCTGAATTTTTATTTCAAATGTGGTAGGTGGTAATAGTAGCAGGTAAAGCCATCAGGTAGCAGGTCATGTTTGCTTCGGCGGGCTAAAATTTTCCTATAAATAGAGGGCTAAGTTAGAATTGAAAATCACACCAGAAACAAAGTTTTCTCCCTCTCTCTATATTATTGAGTGTATTTTGTGAGTATTTTGATACTTTGAGAGTTGCTGTTCATAGAAGTTTTCATTCAGCATCACTTCCGACCTTTCCTTCCGAAGTACTGTTTCTTTGAGGTAAGGGATGTTATTTTCTTCTAAAATGATATTATTTCTTCAATATCATTATGCTGAAATATTGGTTGGAACTTTTTATCAAATTTGGAACTTTTTCATGTCGGGGTTACTATTCACGAGTTACTATTCACGAGTTACTATTCATGAGTTACTATTCACGAGTTACTATTCACGAGTACTATTCACGAAGTGTGAAGATGTTTTTTTGTGAAATTTCTATCTTTTGGTGTCGGAGTTACTATTCACGTATACGGCACTATTCACGAATACGGCACTATTCACCGAAAAATGAAAATTTTCCTTTTTGTCCAAGATGTCTATTTTGGCTACTATCTTTGATTGTATCCATGTTTTGATCGTTATTTTTGAGTTCTGCTTCAAAATCGGTTGTTATGAAGTATTATTGATCTTGGATAAACTGTTATACGAATCCCTAATATTTGTCCTTCTATTTCACTGGATTCATTCTTAAAAATATTTTTCATCATCCTCAGTCCTAAATGATGATACTTGATGAATATCTTTGGCCTGTAGTGCAAAGATGAATGATTAAACTGATGAATCTCTTTGGCCCGTAGTGCAAAGATGAACAGGTGTTGAGATGAACATGACCAACTGGTGATATAAATGAATATTTTTGGCCTGTAGTGCAAAGATGATTAAAGATGTATATTGATTGTTGTTACAGGGATAAAATATTGATGATGGACTCTTAAATATTAGAAGACAGTAGAATTCATCCTCTACATGACTCTTCTAATGGATTGCTGTTTCCGCTGCATTTATTGATCTAAAATTTGTTGTCTATTGTATTCTATCAGATTTTTCCCTGTTGAAGACTAACGATAATTTGTTGTATATTATCTTAGTCATAATATTCTTTACTGGGCTAGTTGAGCTCACCCTTTCCTTTTTGTTCCATTTTTCTTCTCAGGAGGTGAGAACATAGCGGGATCGAGTCGGGGTATGGAGTGATGATTCTAGGATGATGTTGTAGTTGTCCTCACTATTTCTGTAAAATAGTGTTTGAATAATTGTAATGAGGACTTATTTGCATGTGAATATTGTCTAGAAGACAATATTTGTATTTAAACTCACAGTATGTATTGTCGTATTTCATACGACACTTGTATTATTGAAGTTGTAGTTTGCTTTTTATACCATGTATTTTGGCGACTCAGAATGGGTGTTGTATACCTATTTTGGGGGCGTCACAGTTGGTATCAGAGCTTAGGGATATGATCTCTGGCGGAGATCGGGGAATAGAACTAGGAGGGGAGAGACGAGTAAATCCTTCGCTAGTGTGTCCTACCTAAGCTTATTTGATGGTCGGTCATAATATAGGAATATTATGTGACATGTTAATTTGTTTAATTAACCCTTGTTTTATGGCAGTATTTAAGAATGGCTGCTGAGAACGTTAACAATGGAGTTTATGAGACGATGGAACAACATTTAGTCGCAAACCAGGAGAACGGGCAACAGGAAGGCAATATTCCTCCTGTAAACAACACTACCGAACAAACGATGAACGATGGAATGTTTAAGAGCTTTTTGCAGTTCATGCAAAATCAGACAAGGGAGACTCGTGTACAAAATACGGGTGGAAATGATGGCAATGCGCGGTCTGTCACAGCCAAGCAGTTCAAGGAGTTGGGACCACCTGAATTTAAGGGAAAGCCGGATCCGATCATGGCAGAAACGTGGGTCAAGCAAATTACCAAGATATTCGATGTCTTGGGATGCACGGAGGAACAGAAGGTTCCATTTGCCACCTTTATGTTTCGTGGTGAAGCAGATTACTGGTGGGAATCTGTGAAGCGTACCCAGCCAGATGCACTCAACATGTCATGGGAAAGATTTCAGAAACTGTTTAATGACAAGTACTTTCCAGAAAGTATTCGTCATATGAAGGAGGTAGAGTTTATTAGACTCGAACAGAACAACATGACGGTGTCTCAATACGAGGCAAAGTTCGCAGAGTTGTCCAGGTTTGCACCTCATTTGGTGGAGAATGAGGAACGCATGACGCGAATGTTTCTGAGAGGTTTAAAACCCGAGATTCTCCAATACCTTATATCTCATAAATTTTCTTTATATTCAGATGTTGTAAACAGGGCTCAGTTGTTAGAGCGAGATGGTGAGTATACTCAACCGAGGGACCACAACCAGGGTAGGCATCAGAACGATGATAACCAGCGAGGAGGAAAGAATACGGACAAAGGTGGTAACCACTCAGGTGGTAATCGTGGACATGATAATAGGAGAGGTGACTCAAGTGGAAATTTCAGAAAGAGGAGATTCAACAACGACGGGAAGACATCAGCAGCAGCACCAACACCAACAACAAATTTTAGGGGAGGAGAACGACCGCCAGTTAGATGTTACAAATGCGGGAAGGAGGGACATATCAGCCCAAACTGTCCACAACAATCCAAGGTATGTTACAACTGTGGGAAGGAAGGCCACATCGCTCGAGATTGTACTATAGCGAAACCAAGTTCAGCGGGAGTGGTGATTCCAAGGGCTGTCCCGGATAAGTCGAAATCAGTGGTTCCTGGAAGAGCGTTTGTCGTGACTGGCCAAAACGTGAGGAACTCAAACGAAGTGATCACGGGTAAGCTAATCTTGAATTCTTGCGAAGTTTATACCTTACTAGATACCGGTTCTACCCATTCTTTTATCTCTCCTACTTGTGCTCAACGTTTAAACTTGACTCCGGAGAAATTAGATTTTGATTTATCTGTTGAAACTCCGTTGGGTGAAACCTTCGTTACATCTACAGTTTATAAATCTTGCATGATCCAAGTTGGCACTATCACATTACCTGTTGATCTTATCTCTTTAAAGATACTTGCTTTTGATGTGATTTTAGGAATTGATTGGTTAACCACTCATCATGCCAAAATTGATTGTTTTCGTAAGGTTGTTAGTTTTCATATTCCTAACCAACCTGTCATACGAATTCAAACCACTAAACCACTAAAATCAGTCACTGTCATATCAAGCCACAAAGCTATTCGTTTATTGAAAAACGGATGTCAAGCTTTCTTAGCCCATGTTATGGATTTGAATAAAGACAAGTCAGATTTGAATAATATTTCTGTGGTTAGAGAATTCCCTGATGTATTTCCTGAAGAGCTTCCCGGTCTACCCCCAGAACGTGATGTTGAATTCTTTATTGACCTTGAACCGGGTACAAAGCCCATTTCTAAAACCCCATATCGAATGGCTCCTATTGAACTTCAGGAGTTAAAAGTCCAACTACAGGAATTATTAGACATCGGTTTCATTCGTCCTAGTACATCTCCTTGGGGTGCTCCTGTTTTATTCGTAAAGAAGAAAGACGGGAGTATGCGACTTTGTATTGACTACCGAGAATTAAACCATGTCACCATCAAGAATAGGTATCCGCTACCTCGCATTGATGACCTGTTCGACCAGTTACAAGGAGCACAATTCTTTTCAAAGATCGATCTTCGTTCTGGATATCATCAGCTGAAGATTAAAACTGAGGATATTCCAAAGACGGCATTCAGGACTCGATACGGGCATTATGAATTCTTAGTCATGTCTTTTGGATTGACTAATGCTCCTGCTGCTTTCATGGATATGATGAACCGTGTATTCAAGGAATATTTGGATCAGTTCGTTGTTGTCTTTATTGATGACATCCTCATCTATTCCAATAGCCATGAAGATCATGAGCACCATTTGAAGCTGGTACTACAAAGACTTCGTGAACACAAGCTTTATGCCAAGCTGAAGAAATGCGAGTTTTGGCTTGAGGAAGTAGCATTCCTTGGGCACGTGGTGTCAAAACATGGAGTATCTGTTGACCCGGCGAAGATTGAAGCAATACAAAGTTGGGAGCAGCCAAATTCGGTGACCGAAGTGCGTAGCTTTCTGGGCTTAGCTGGTTATTATCGGAGATTCGTGGATGGATTTTCTCGAATCGCTACTCCGTTAACTCAGCTGACTCGGAAAGATACAAAATTCATATGGAGCGAGGAATGTGAGAAGAGTTTCTAAGAGCTTAAGAGGAGACTCATTTCGGCACCTGTTCTGACAATACCATCTGGTTCGGATGGATTTGTTATCTACAGCGATGCTTCTGGCAAGGGGTTAGGATGTGTTCTCATGCAACATGGGAAAGTCATAGCCTATGCCTCACGACAACTCAAAGAATATGAGAGGAATTATCCTACTCATGATCTGGAGTTGGCAGCAGTCGTATTTGCGTTGAAGATATGGAGACACTACTTGTATGGAGAGAAAGTGGAGATTTATACGGACCATAAAAGCCTCAAATATTTCTTCACCCAAAAAGAACTCAATATGCGGCAACGACGTTGGCTTGAACTGTTAAAAGATTACGATCACACTATTCAATATCATCCTGGAAAAGCGAACGTAGTAGCTGACGCATTGAGTAGAAGATCATATGCAAATACGAGTGCGATATTGTCAACGCAAAGGCCCATTTTATATGACTTGCAAAGGATGGAGGTAGAATTAAAGACTCCAGGGACCCACGTGATGATGGCGAATATACGAGTAGAACTGACTTTAATCGATAAAGTTAAAGCTGCTCAAACTACGGACCTGGGGCTGATGCAAATGAAGAAGAAAGTACAAGAAGGTGCTATTCCAGAAGCAAGAATCGATGAAGAAGGAATACTTCGATTCAACTCTCGACTTTGCGTTCCGAACGATTCTGACTTGAAGCATAGAATCATGATGGAGGCACACAATACCCCGTTTGCAATCCATCTTGGGAGTACCAAAATGTATCATGATATTCGACATACATTTTGGTGGAATAATATGAAGAGAGAGATCGCGGAGTTTATCTCGAGGTGTTTAACATGTCAACGCGTAAAGGCGGAGCATCAAGTGCCAAAGGGTCCATTGCAACCACTTGAGATTCCGGAATGGAAGTGGGAACACATTACAATGGATTTCGTTACAGGTCTTCCCAAAGTTTCTCAAGGTATAGATGCGATTTGGGTTATTGTTGATAGATTAACCAAGTCTGCCCATTTCTTGCCGATACGTGAGACTTATTCCCTTGAACGTCTTGCTAGTATGTACGTGAATGAGATTGTGCGGTTGCATGGCATGCCAGTATCCATAGTTTCAGATCGTGACCCAAGATTCACTTCAAGATTTTGGGTTAGCTTGCAGAAAGCTATGGGCACGGATTTACGATTTAGTTCAGCATACCATCCTCAAACGGACGGACAATCAGAGAGGACTACTCAAACCCTTGAAGATCTATTAAGACTCTGTGTCCTAGATTTCAAAGGAAGTTGGGATAAGTACTTGCCACTAGTGGAATTCTCCTACAACAATAGTTATCAAGCAAGTATAGGCATGGCTCCATTTGAGGCGTTGTATGGAAGAAAGTGTCGTTCTCCAGTATGCTGGGACGAGGTGGGAGAAGCAACGTTGTTGGGACCAGATTTAGTACGCATGACTACAGAAAAGATCCAAATGATTCGACAACGTATTAAAACTTCACAAGATCGACAAAAGAGTTATGCCGATCTTCATAGAAAGGACGTGGAGTTTAATATTGGAGATCATGTATTGTTACGTGTTGCTCCATGGAAGGGAGTTACAAGATTTGGGAAGAGAGGAAAGCTCAATCCAAGATTTGTTGGTCCATTTGAGATTCTTGACCGAATAGGAAATGTGGCCTATAGACTCGCGTTACCTCCAAGTATGTCTCGTGTTCACAATGTATTTCACATATCTATGCTTCGTAAATATGTGAAAGACCCGAACCATATTATTGAGTTAGAACCAGACGAGATAGCCGAAGATTTAACATACGAGGAGATACCTGTTAAGATCTTGGATAGGAAAGAGCATATCCTACGCACCAAGGTTATACCACAAGTAAAAGTTTTGTGGAGAAACCATGCTATTGAAGAAATGACCTGGGAGTTGGAATCAGAAATGAAAGCGAGGTACCCTCATCTATTCGAAACAACAGGTACGTACGTCAATTTCGAGGACGAAATTTCATAAGGAGGGGAGGTTGTAAGACCCCAACTTATTATTAAATAAAATTAAATTTTCCTTTATTCATTATTCTAAATTAGTAAGGGTTAAATTGATATAATGCTTTGGTTATGGGTGAAATATGAAATTTTTACAAAATAAACAAGTGGTTATTAAAATATTCATTTTTGTCGGGGAATATTCGTTTGGTCGTGGAATATTCTTGCTGTCGGGGAATATTCGTACGACGGCGCAGTCATTTGTGGGCCCCATAACAGAAAACGGTTGGATGAAAGAAAACGACAAAGATTGAGTTTTATAAATAACGACGTAAATTGTTACCGTTAACACTGTTGGGTTACCTGGTGGTTAAAATACAGTAATACGCGTTGTTGCACAGTGGCACACGGTATTGCACAGTATTTTGAATTATTGATCCTTACGTAAGAAGGCACTACTCAATAATTGCTACAGCAGTTACTGTTCATTACTTTATTGATTCAATAATTGCTGCGTTGATATTTATATTATTATTGTTTCAATAATTGTCATTGCATAGTATTTTCCATTATCAGATCAATAATCCATATTATTTGAATAATATTATCAGATAACATTATTGGCAATGTCTAGAAAGTTCTGTCTAAGGAGAGGTTTGGTCACCTAATTGCGCGCCAGTAAGGAGAAATCCTTATTGGAAAGCCCCCTCTTTCCTGGGAACGGCCTGGTTGTCATAATTGTGATTCTGTAATATTATTTGTGAATAATTAATTATTGATTTATATGATAATGAAATATTTATTTGATATAAATGATGGATTTATTTATTTTATGTGGAAGGAATTAACGCTGAGGTGTTTTATCAGTATTTTGTCGGATTTCGGTGTTCTTAAAGCTCTTTTGCGAAAATTATAATTTTTAATCCGACCGTTGGATCGTTATGATTTTTGGATATGTTATACATATATAAGTTAGGTATATGTCTACAAATTTTGAACAGTTAAAAATGAACAAATGATTTGTTATGAATTTTAAGAGGAGTCTGCTTCAGAAATTAGGGTTATAAATGATTTTGGTGGAAAATTCTAGAATTGAGTGGGCCCCACTTGTGGTTGGTGAAAAATGTGCTGAATTTTTATTTCAAATGTGGTAGGTGGTAATAGTAGCAGGTAAAGCCATCAGGTAGCAGGTCAAGTCTGCTTCGGCGGGCTAAAATTTTCCTATAAATAGAGGGCTAAGTTAGAATTGAAAATCACACCAGAAACAAAGTTTTCTCCCTCTCTCTATATTATTGAGTGTATTTTGTGAGTATTTTGATACTTTGAGAGTTGCTGTTCATAGAAGTTTTCATTCAGCATCACTTCCGACCTTTCCTTCCGAAGTACTGTTTCTTTGAGGTAAGGGATGTTATTTTCTTCTAAAATGATATTATTTCTTCAATAACATTATGCTGAAATATTGGTTGGAACTTTTTATCAAATTTGGAACTTTTTCATGTCGGGGTTACTATTCACGAGTTACTATTCACGAGTTACTATTCATGAGTTACTATTCACGAGTTACTATTCACGAGTACTATTCACGAAGCGTGAAGATGTTTTTTTTGTGAAATTTCTATCTTTTGGTGTCGGAGTTACTATTCACGTATACGGCACTATTCACGTATACGGCACTATTCACGAATACGGCACTATTCACCGAAAAATGAAAATTTTCCTTTTTGTCCAAGATGTCTATTTTGGCTACTATCTTTGATTGTATCCATGTTTTGATCGTTATTTTTGAGTTCTGCTTCAAAATCGGTTGTTATGAAGTATTATTGATCTTGGATAAACTGTTATACGAATCCCTAATATTTGTCCTTCTATTTCACTGGATTCATTCTTAAAAATGTTTTTCATCATCCTCAGTCCTAAATGATGATACTTGATGAATATCTTTGGCCTGTAGTGCAAAGATGAATGATTAAACTGATGAATCTCTTTGGCCCGTAGTGCAAAGATGAACAGGTGTTGAGATGAACATGACCAACTGGTGATATAAATGAATATCTTTGGCCTGTAGTGCAAAGATGATTAAAGATGTATATTGATTGTTGTTACAGGGATAAAATATTGATGATGGACTCTTAAATATTAGAAGACAGTAGAATTCATCCTCTACATGACTCTTCTAATGGATTGCTGTTTCCGCTGCATTTATTGATCTAAAATTTGTTGTCTATTGTATTCTATCAGATTTTTCCCTGTTGAAGACTAACGATAATTTGTTGTATATTATCTTAGTCATAATATTCTTTACTGGGCTAGTTGAGCTCACCCTTTCCTTTTTGTTCCATTTTTCTTCTCAGGAGGTGAGAACATAGCGGGATCGAGTCGGGGTATGGAGTGATGATTCTAGGATGATGTTGTAGTTGTCCTCACTATTTCTGTAAAATAGTGTTTGAATAATTGTAATGAGGACTTATTTGCATGTGAATATTGTCTAGAAGACAATATTTGTATTTAAACTCACAGTATGTATTGTCGTATTTCATACGACACTTGTATTATTGAAGTTGTAGTTTGCTTTCTATACCATGTATTTTGGCGACTCAGAATGGGTGTTGTATACCTATTTTGGGGGCGTCACAATACATCACCTATTCTGAGTCACCAAATATGTGACGCCCCAAAATAGGACCATTCCATCCAACCCATTCTGAGTCGCCAAAGACATAGTACAGAAAATAACTACAACTTTATTACAACAATTGTCGTGTAAAATACAACAACACTTAAACAGTGAGTTTAAATACAAATATATATCAATTGTGACTCATGTCCCAACCTTGGATAACACGTCACAATAACACCTTACATAAAGGTACAGTCAAAAACTATTTAGGGAAAACCTCCACATGTAAGACCCCGAATTTTATGAAATAAAAGTATTCAATTTTTCTTATAATTACAATTCAGTAAATGATTAAATTGATAGAAGGTTAAAGTTACGGGTGATATATGAATTTTTTTTTTCAAAAATAAGCAAGTGGTTATAAAATACTCATTGTTGTCGGGAAATATTCGTTTGGTCGTGGAATATTCTTTCTGTCGGGGAATATTCGTACGACGGCGCAACCTTTTATGGGCCCCGTAACAAAATAACTGTCGGATGAAGAAAACGACAAATTAAAGTTTTTTAAAAATAACGGCGTAATCGTTACTATTAACACTGTTGGAATACCCGGTGGGTAAAGTAAAGTAAATGTGCTGATATAAGTTTTCCAAGTATGCGTATGATTTAATTTAATATATTATATTTTATTAAATTTTCTGCTTTGGTGTTCTAAGCAATTTCCTATAAATAGGGTGCTTAGGTTATAATTGAAAATCACACCAGAAACTGAAGTTTTCTCTCTCTATATTATCGAGCGTATTCTTGTGAGTATTTTGAGTATACTTTGAGTATTGCTATACGGTGCAACTTCGTTCAGCGTTATTCCAGTCAGAGGTACTGCTCTTTTGAGGTAAGGGATAATAAGGGATTTTAAGGGTTATTATTTTGAAATTCTTCTGAACCTTCGAAAATTCTGGAAAAATTTGAAATGATATTTTGATGAGTTTTGTAGATTGTGTCCAAAAATGGCGATTGTTGGATGTATAGATTAAGAGTTATGGATTTTATGAGAAAAGACTATTTTTAAAAGTAATCGCTTATAACTCCTTGTGGTTAACTCCAAAATTGATGAAATTTTTATTGGGAGTACATCTATATGATATCAGTATACCCTGTGAATTTCGGAATTTTTGGATAAAAGTACAATTTATGATAAATGTTTAAATATTCGGTGGTTTTGGCCATGTGAAAAATAGTAAATGACTTTTAAAAATTCTGAGAAAAATATATGTTCATTATAGGACTATATTCTGCTAAATCCCAGAAAAGAAATATTTTTGGAACTGATTTAGTAATTTTCATGAAAATATTCTAGTTATGAGTAAATGAATTAAATATGTTATGTGAAGTAAGAAAATTGGAAAATATAATTTTATCGCTTGAGAATCATATATGAGGTATATGCAGATTTTTGATGAGGGTTTTGGTTATTGGTGATGAAATCTTATGAGTTTGGCATTTTAGAATGATTAAATGCATTATTTAGTAAAGTGTAAACAATTAAAATAAATTATTTATAAGCTTAAAAAAATATTATTCTTTCAATATCATTATACCGAAATATTGGTATGAATTTTATTGTGGAATTTCTACCTTTTTGAGTCGGAGTTACTAATCACGAGTTACTATTCACGAGTACTATTCACGAAGCGTGAAGATGTTTTTTTTGTGAAATTACTATCTTTTGGTGTCAGAGTTATTATTCACGTATACGGCACTATTCATCGAAAAATGAAAATTTTCCTTTTCGTCTAAAATATCTATTGTGGATACTAGCTTTGATTGTATCCATGTTTTGATCATTCTTGAATTTTACACCACTGTGATTATTTTTGAGGTATTTTTGGACATGGATAAAATAAAGTACGAATCCTTAATCCTTAATCCTTGTCATTTTGTTTCACTGGATTCGTTTCTTTAAAAATATTTTCCATCATCCTTAGTCTTAAATGATGATATTATTGAATATCTTTGGCCTGTAGTGCAAAGATGAAGGATTTCTGATGAATATCTTTGGCCCGTAGTGCAAAGATGAACAGGTGTTTAGATGAACATGACCAACTGATGAATATCTTTGGCCTGTAGTGCAAAGATGACTTGTTGATGAATATCTTTGGCCTGTAGTGCAAAGATGACTTGTTGATGAATATCTTTGGCCTGTAGTGCAAAGATGAATTGTTGATGAATATCTTTGGCCTGTAGTGCAAAGATGACTTGTTGATGAATATCTTTGGCCTGTAGTGCAAAGATGACTTATTGATGTATATCTTTGGCCGTAGTGCAAAGATGAATTTATTAGTATGATTATGAACATGAACTGTGATTTAGTATAACCATGATCTTTGATGTTTCAGGTGATAAAAATTATCTTTGTCCTGGATGAGAAAAGGAATTTAGAACAACAATTACGATTATGAGTTATACATGTGATTGTGGACAGGAATTGTTGATTGATGTTATAGCGATAAAACATTGTTGATGGACTTTTAACATGGAGAAGATAATAGACTTTATAGTCTATTTGACTCTTCTAATGGATTGCTCGTTCCGCTGCAACTATGGTTGAATTTTTTTTTATCATATACCATATGTTCTAAATCTCTGATTTATTACTGTTGAAGGCTATTGATAATTTATTTATCTTTAGTCATGGCATTCTTTACTGAGCTAGTTGTGCTCACCCTTTTGCTTCACAATTCCTTTCAGGTAATACGAGTGTAGCTGGATCGAGCGGGGGAAATAACAAGGGAATAGAACGGTGGTCTATAGATGTTGAGGGTGAGGTGAATTTAACTTGGAAGGGTGTTTTGCCACTGTCATACAAGATGTCTAATGACATACCACCTCGTGTCATCATAAGACATGGATGTGCTCATCCACTTGCTGAGTATATCTACCAGCACTATCTATATGATCTTGGAGTCTATTTGGAATATAACTCTCAATTAGAGACAGTTGAGATAATGATATGTCAGGAAAAGACTTGCCATTGGGAAGAATATGATAGTAATCTTCTTGTTTTTCTTTGGGGTCTATTGGGTCAACCAAGGATAATTCTGTGGCCATATGATATCTATTATAACCTAGAAGCATGGCCTCCCATGTACGTAGGTTTTCTTGAGCACTTCCCAAAGATTCTAATTTCTAAAACAGTTTTCTACTATACCTTTATGTAAGGTGTCATTATGAGGAGCTGTTCACGGTTGGGACATGAGTCACAGTTGATATATATTTGTATACAAACTCACAGCATATGTGTTGTTGTATTTTGCACGACAATTGTTGTAATAAAGTTGTAGTTGTTTTCTGTACCATGTATTTGGCGACTCAGAATGGGTTGGATGGAATGGACTTATTTTGGGGTTGTCACAGTTGGTTTCAGAGCTTAGGGATATGATCTCTGGCGGAGATCGGGGAATAGAACTAGGAGGGGAGAGATGAGTAAATCCTTCGCTAGTATGTCCTACCTAAGCTTAATTATTGGTCGGTCATAATATACGGATATTATGTGATATGTTAATTTGCTTAATTAACCCTTGTTTTATGGCAGTATTTGAGAATGGCAGCTGAGAATGCTAACAATGAAGTGAATGAGACTGTTGTGATACCTCTAATCACTAATGTGATGACAGACGAAGAAGGAATTAGAGATATCCATGTGGTGAGTGAAGAATTGATAGTTGCACCCGAGATAGTCGCAGAAGTAACAGCTGAGAGTGAGGAAGAAGAGGAAGAAGAGGTACATGAGGAGAGTTTATTAGAGGTATTTTATGATCAAAATGTAGAATTGCAAAATCGTATTCATGAGTTAGAAGAGCAGGCTGAAGAATTGCAGGCAGTCGTGGAGCAAAAGGATGCAACAATTCAAGCATGTGTTACCCGATATGTGATGCTTGAACAGAAGCATTCTTTGGCAGAGTATAAGATGATAAAGATGGAATCTGAGCTGAAAGAAGAAAAAACTGAACGAGTGAGAATAAGTGATGCATGGGTAAAAGCCACACGACACGTGGATATTGTGGAAAGAGATGTCCGATCTAAGAAGGCTAAAATAGATGATATGAATTTCTCTTTTTGGAAAGCAATTGGGAGAACTCAACATCGAGTTTTGAATTATCCTGTACAGAACTGTCAACCTGAATTTGATATGGATCGAAGATTGATGATTCATATCATGAATCAGGAGTACGAAGAGGCAGTTGAGGGAGGAATATGCCCTATAGAAAAGTATATTCCAACGGTAGTGATGACGCCAAATGCTGCCCCAGACAAGTCAAAGCCGAGTAGTTCGAGGGATAGCGGTTGTCATGACTTCCCAACAAATGAGGAATGCAAATGAAGTTATCACGGGAGATGAGTAATGGAGAAATCATAATGACTCGGGAGATAGAATCTGAAATGAAAGCAAGATATTCTCAACTTTTTGAAATACCAGGTACGTAAATTTCGGGGACGAAATTTAATAAGGAGGGGAGATTGTAAGACCCCGAAATTTATGAAATAAAAGTATTCAATTTTTCTTATAATTACAATTCAGTAAATGGTTAAATTGATAGAAGGTTAAAGTTAAGGGTGATATATGAATTTTTTTTCAAAAATAAGCAAGTGGTTATAAAATACTCATTGTTGTCGGGAAATATTCGTTTGGTCGTGGAATATTCTTTCTGTCGGGGAGTATTCGTACGACGGCGCAGCCTTTTATGGGCCCCGTAACAAAATAACTGTCGGATGAAGAAAACGACAAATTAAAGTTTTTTAAAAATAACGGCGTAATCGTTACTGTTAACACTGTTGGAATACCCGGTGGGTAAAGTAAAGTAATACGCGTTGTTGCACAGTCGGACACGGTATTGCACCAATTATTGATTCTTACGTAAGAAGGCACTACTCAATAATGGTTACAGTAATTATTGTTCAGTATTTTATTTTATTGGTTCAATAATTATTGCGTTGATATTTTATATTGCTGTTGTTGTCATTACACAGTATTTTTTCATTATTGAAGCAATAATTCATATTATCTGAATAATATTATTAGATAACATTATTGACAATGTCTAGAAAGTTCTGTCTAAGGAGAGGTTTGGTCACCTAATTGCGCGCCAGTAAGGAGAAATTCTTATTGGAAAGCCCCCTCTTTCCTGGGAACTGCCTGGTTGTCAATGTTGTGATTCTGTAATATTATTTGTGAATAATTAATTATTGATTTATATGATGAGGAAAATATTGATTTTATGTGGATATAGATGGAGAAAATTTTTAATGTGACAATTGTTGAAAATTAATATTTTATCTTTTTCTGATAAAATAATTCATTTAAATATATTATTTTAATAATATATTAACGGTGATATTTTTATAATGAATGTGGGATATATGAGTATATGAGGAGGAAGAGTATTTTTTTTGGCATTAAATGTTTAACACATATTTTGTGTGTTGGTGGACACAATTATTGACCGAAATTTGATTATAGATTGTAAAATCGCCCGTTTGTGGATTTCGATCAATTTCTGTTTGGAATTTGGCAAAACTTTCTTCTGCAAAGTTGTAGAGAATTGAATTTCCTATAAAAATTCGCAAGATTCGAATTTTCTGACAAAAGGGCTATTTATTATGAATTATTGAAGTTCTGAAGCTCCGAAATAATTGATTTTTGGAAGTTTAAAATAATTTAAATACAAAAAACGTTTTTGGTGAGTTGAGTGGGTCTTGAATGTGATGTAAATGTGCTGATATAAGTTTTCCAAGTATGCGTATGATTTAATTTAATATATTATATTTTATTAAATTTTCTGCTTTGGTGTTCTAAGCAATTTTCATAAATAGGGTGCTTAGGTTATAATTGAAAATCACACCAGAAACTGAAGTTTTCTCTCTCTATATTATCGAGCGTATTCTTGTGAGTATTTTGAGTATACTTTGAGTATTGCTATACGGTGAAACTTCGTTCAGCGTTATTCCAGTCAGAGGTACTGCTCTTTTGAGGTAAGGGATAATAAGGGATTTTAAGGGTTATTATTTTGAAATTCTTCTGAACCTTCGAAAATTCTGGAAAAATTTGAAATGATATTTTGATGAGTTTTGTAGATTGTGTCCAAAAATGGCGATTGTTGGATGTATAGATTAAGAGTTATGGATTTTATGAGAAAAGACTATTTTTAAAAGTAATCGCTTATAACTCCTTGTGGTTAACTCCAAAATTGATGAAATTTTTATTGGGAGTACATCTATATGATATCAGTATACCCTGTGAATTTCGGAATTTTTGGATAAAAGTACAATTTATGATAAATGTTTAAATATTCGGTGGTTTTGGCCATGTGAAAAATAGTAAATGACTTTTAAAAATTCTGAGAAAAATATATGTTCATTATAGGACTATATTCTGCTAAATCCCAGAAAAGAAATATTTTTGGAACTGATTTAGTAATTTTCATGAAAATATTCTAGTTATGAGTAAATGAATTAAATATGTTATGTGAAGTAAGAAAATTGGAAAATATAATTTTATCGCTTGAGAATCATATATGAGGTATATGCAGATTTTTGATGAGGGTTTTGGTTATTGGTGATGAAATCTTATGAGTTTGGCATTTTAGAATGATTAAATGCATTATTTAGTAAAGTGTAAACAATTAAAATAAATTATTTATAAGCTTAAAAAAAATATTATTCTTTCAATATCATTATACCGAAATATTGGTATGAATTTTATTGTGGGATTTCTACCTTTTCGAGTCGGAGTTACTAGTCACGAGTTACTATTCACGAGTTACTATTCATGAGTTACTATTCACGAGTTACTATTCACGAGTACTATTCACGAAGCGTGAAGATGTTTTTTTTTGTGAAATTACTATCTTTTGGTGTCAGAGTTATTATTCACGTATACGACACTATTCATCGAAAAATGAAAATTTTCCTTTTCGTCTAAAATATCTATTGTGGATACTAGCTTTGATTGTATCCATGTTTTGATCATTCTTGAATTTTACACCACTATGATTATTTTTGAGGTATTTTTGGACATGGATAAAATAAAGTACGAATCCTTAATCCTTAATCCTTGTCATTTTGTTTCACTGGATTCGTTTCTTTAAAAATATTTTCCATCATCCTTAGTCTTAAATGATGATATTATTGAATATCTTTGGCCTGTAGTGCAAAGATGAAGGATTTATGATGAATATCTTTGGTCCGTAGTGCAAAGATGAACAGGTGTTTAGATGAACATGACCAACTGATGAATATCTTTGGCCTGTAGTGCAAAGATGACTTGTTGATGAATATCTTTGGCCTGTAGTGCAAAGATGACTTGTTGATGAATATCTTTGGCCTGTAGTGCAAAGATGAATTGTTGATGAATATCTTTGGCCTGTAGTGCAAAGATGACTTGTTGATGAATATCTTTGGCCTGTAGTGCAAAGATGACTTATTGATGTATATCTTTGGCCGTAGTGCAAAGATGAATTTATTAGTATGATTATGAACATGAACTGTGATTTAGTATAACCATGATCTTTGATGTTTCAGGTGATAAAAATTATCTTTGTCCTGGATGAGAAAAGGAATTTAGAACAACAATTACGATTATGAGTTATACATGTGATTGTGGACAGGAATTTTTGATTGATGTTATAGGGATAAAACATTGTTGATGGACTTTTAACATGGAGAAGATAATAGACTTTATAGTCTATTTGACTCTTCTAATGGATTGCTCGTTCCGCTGCAACTATGGTTGATTTTTTTTTTATCATATACCATATGTTCTAAATCTCTGATTTATTACTGTTGAAGGCTATTGATAATTTATTTATCTTTAGTCATGACATTCTTTACTGAGCTAGTTGTGCTCACCCTTTTGCTTCACAATTCCTTTCAGGTAATACGAGTGTAGCTGGGTCGAGCGGGGGAAATAACAAGGGAATAGAACGGTGGTCTATAGATGTTGAGAGTGAGGTGAATTTAACTTGGAAGGGTGTTTTGCCACTGTCATACAAGATGTCTAATGACATACCACCTAGTGTCATCATAAGACATGGATGTGCTCATCCATTTG
Source organism: Panax japonicus (assembly GCA_020205505.1). Taxonomy (NCBI): domain Eukaryota; kingdom Viridiplantae; phylum Streptophyta; class Magnoliopsida; order Apiales; family Araliaceae; genus Panax; species Panax japonicus. The sequence goes on from CM035091.1 coordinate 73,720,963, forward strand.
CTGAGTATATCTACCAGCACTATCTATATGATCTTGGAGTCTATTTGGAATATAACTCTCAATTAGAGACAATTGAGATAATGATATGTCAGGAAAAGACTTGCCATTGGGAAGAATATGATAGTAATCTTCTTGTTTTTCTTTGGGGTTTATTGGGTCAACCAAGGATAATTCTGTGGCCATATGATATCTATTATAACCTAGAAGCATGGCCTCCCATGTACGTAGGTTTCCTTGAGCACTTCCCAAAGATTCTAATTTCTAAAACAGTTTTCGACTATACCTTTATGTAAGGTGTCATTATGAGGTGCTGTTCACGGTTGGGACATGAGTCACAGTTGATATATATTTGTATACAAACTCACAGCATATGTGTTGTTGTATTTTGCATGACAATTGTTGTAATAAAGTTGTAGTTGTTTTCTGTACCATGTATTTGGCGACTCAGAATGGGTTGGATGGAATGGACTTATTTTGGGGTTGTCACACCACAGCTAGATACCACCGTTCTATTCTCCTGTTACCCTCGCTCGACCTAGCTACACTCTTATTACCTGAAAGGAATTGTGAAACAGAAGGATGAGCACAACTAGCTCAGTAAAGAATATTATGACTAAAGATAAATAAATTATCAATAGTCTTCATCAGTAATAAATCAGAGATTTAGAACATATGGTAGATGATAAAAAATTTCAACCATAGTTGCAGCGGAATGAGCAATCCATTAGAAGAGTCAAATAGACCATAAAATCTATTATCTTTTCCATGTTAAAAGTCCACCAACAATGTTTTTTCCCTGTAACATCAATCAACATTTCCTGTCCACAATCACGTATACAACTCATAATCATAATTGTAGTTCTAAATTTCTTTCCTCATCCAGGACAAAAATAATTTTCATCACCTGAAACATCAAAGATTATGGTTATACCAAATTACAGTTCATGTTCATAATCCTACTAATAAATTCATCTTTGCACTACGGCCAAAGATATACATCAACAAGTCATCTTTGCACTACAGGCCAAAGATATTCATCAACAAGTCATCTTTGCACTACAGGCCAAAGATATTCATTAATTGGTGATGTTCATCTAAACACCTGTTCATCTTTGCACTACGGGCAAAGATATTCATCAGAAATCATTCATCTTTGCACTACAGGCCAAAGATATTCAGTTATATCATCATTTAGGACTGAGGATGATGAAAAATATTTTAAAGAGAACGAATCCAGTGAAGCAAAAGAACAAATATTAAAGATTTGTACTTTAAACAATTCCCATTAAAAAATACTACATAAATAACCAGAGTGGGGGTAAATTCAAGAATGATCAAAAACTTGGATACAATCAAAGCTAGTATCTAGAATAGATATTTTGGATAAAAAGAAAAAATATTATTTTTGGGTGAATAGTACCGTATTCGTGAATAGTGCAATATACGTGAATAGTAATTTCGACACCAAAAGATAGAAATTTCACAAAAAACATCATCACGTTTTGTGAATAGTACTCGTGAATAGTAACTCGTGAATTGTAACTCATGAATAGTAACCCCGACATGAAAAAGTTCCAAAATTGATAAAAATTTCCAACCAACATTCTGGCATAATGATATTGAAGAAATAATATTATTTTAGAAGAAAATAACCTCTCTTATAATCCCTTACTATCCCTTACCTCAAAAGAGCAGTACTTCTGACTAGAATAACGCTGAATGAAATTGCACCGTATAGCAACACTCAAGATATCAAAATACTCACAAGAATACACTCGATAATATAGAGAGATAAATAGAGAGAAAACTTCAGTTTCTGGTGTGATTTTCAATTCTAACCTAAGCACCTATTTATAGGAAATTGCTTAAAATACCAAAGTAGAAAATTTAATAAAATATTATTATTATTATTATTATTATTATAAAATCTCCTACGCACATCAGCTGAATTCAAACATCAACCACCCACTCAAAAAAAATAAGAAAAACGTTTTTCATAAATAAAATATTTAAAACTTCCAAAAATTAATTATTTAGGAATTTCAGAACTTCAATATTTCATAATAAATAGCCTTTTATCAGAAAATTCGAATCTCGTGACTTTTTATAGGAAATTCAATTCTCTACAACTTTGTAGAAGAAAATTTTTTCAAATTCCAAAGAGAAATAGACCGAAATCCACATACGGACGATTTTACAAGCTATAATAAAATTTCAGTCAAGAAATGGGGTCCACCGACACACAAAACATGTGTTAATAATTTAATGCAACAAAAATACTCTTCCTCCTCATATACTCATATATCCCACATTCATTGTAAAAATATCACCATTATTAAATTATAATAATATAATAAAATATTATTTTATCAAAAAAGATAAAATATCAATTTTTAACAATTGTCACTTTAAAAAATTTTCTCCATCTATATCCACATAAAATCAATATTTTTCTCATCATATAAATCAATAATTAATTATTCACAAATAATATTACAAAATCACAATAATGACAATCAGGCAGTTCCCAGAAAAGAGGGGGCTTTCCAATAAGAATTTTTCCTTACTGGCGCGCAATTAGGTGACCAAACCTCTCCTTAGACAGAACTTTCTAGACATTGCCAATAATGCTATCTAATAATATTATTCAAATAATATGAATTATTGCTTCGATAATGAAAAATACTATGTAATGACAATTATTAAAACAACAGTAATATAAAATATCAACGCAGCAATTATTGAATCAAAAATAAAATATTGAACAGTAATTACTGTAACAAATATTGAGTAGTGCCTTCTTACGTAAGAATCAATAATTGGTGCAATACCGTGTGCTACTGTGTAACAACGCATATTACTGTATTTTAACCACCGGGTATTCAAACAGTGTTAACGGTAACAACTACGCCGTTATTTATAAAAACTCAAATTTGTCTTTTTCTTCATCCGACAGTTATTATGTTATGAAGCCCGCAAATGGCTGCGCCGTCGTACGAATATTCCCTGACAGAAAGAATTTTCCACGACCAAACGAATATTCCCCGACAACAATGAATATTTTATAACCACTTGCTTATTTTGAAAAATTTTCATATATCACCCTTAACTTTAAACTTTTTATCAATTTAACCATTAACTAAATAGAAAAATTGAATACTTTTATTTTATAAAATTTGGGGTCTTACAATCTCCTCTCCTTATGAAATTTTGTCCACGAAATTTGCGTACCTGATATTTCAAAGAGTTGAGAATACCTTGCTTTCATCTCAGATTTCATCTTCCCTATCATCATGATTTCTCCGTTGCTCATCTCCTATATTTCAGATATCAATCTAGAATACAGCATCAAAACAAGGGTTAATTGAACAAATTAACATATCACATAATATCACGATATTATGATTGACCAACAAATAAGCTTAGGTAGGACACACTAGCGAAGGATTTACTCATCTCTCCCCTCCTAGTTCTAATTCCGATCTCCGCCAGAGATCATATCCCTAAGCTCTGATACCAACTGTGACTCATGTCCCAACCATGGACAACACCTCACAGTGGTACCTATCAGTTTGCCACCGCAGAACGGCGTCCCCTACGGAGAGTCTGGCTTCGGTGCATCCCCCATCAACAGGAAGTCACCAGCAAGAGGCTTGGGGCTCTTTACTTATAGCTTTAATACCAACTGTGACGCCCCCAAAATAGTTCCATTCCATCCAACCCATTCTGAGTGGCCAAATACATGGTACATAAAATAACTACATCTTTATTACAACAATTGTCGTGAAAAATACAACAACACTTAAATTGTGAGTTTAAATACAAATACATACCAACTGTGACTCATGTCCCAACCTTGGATAGCACGTCACAATGACACCTTACATAAAGGTACAGTCAAAAACTGTTTAGGGAGAACCTCCACAGCTAGAGACCACCGTTCTATTCTCCAGTTACCCTCGCTCGACCCAGCTACACTCTTATTACTTGAAAGGAATTGTGAAACAGAAGGGTGAGCACAACTAGCTCAGTAAAGAATATTATGACTAAAGATAAATAAATTATCAATAGTCTTCATCAGTAATAAATCAGAGATTTAGAACATATGTAGATAATAAAAATTTTCAACCATAGTTGCAGCGGAATGAGCAATCCATTAGAAGAGTCAAATAGACCATAAAATCTATTATCTTCTCCATGTTAAAAGTCCACCAACAATGTTTTATCCTGTAACATCAATCAACAATTCATGTCCACAATCACGTATACAACTCATAATCATAATTGTAGTTCTAAATTCCTTTCCTCATCCAGGACAAAAATAATTTTCATCACCTGAAACATCAAAGATTATGGTTATACCAAATCACAGTTCATGTTCATAATCCTACTAATAAATTCATCGTTGCACTACGGCCAAAGATATACATCACAAGTTATCTTTGCACTACACGCCAAAGATAGTCATCAACAAGTCATCTTTGCACTACAGGCCAAAGATATTCATCAGTTGGCCATGTTCATCTAAACACCTGTTTATCTTTGCACTACGGGCCAAAGATATTCATCAGAAATCATTCATCTTTGCACTACAGGCCAAAAATATTCAGTTATATCATCATTTAGGACTGAGGATGATGAAAAATATTTTAAAAAAATGAATCCAGTGAAGCAAAAGAACAAATATTAAGGATTTGTAGTTTAAACAATTCCCATTCAAAAATACTTCATAAATAACCAGAGTGGGGTAAAATTCAAGAATGATCAAAACATGGATACAATCAAATCTAGTATCCAGAATAGATATTTTGGACAAAAAGAAAAAATTTTATTTTTCAGGAAATAGTGTCGTATTCGTGAATAGTGCCGTATACGTGAATAGTAACTCCGACACCAAAAGATATAAATTTCACAAAAAACATCATCACGTTTCGTGAATAGTACTCGTGAATAGTACTCGTGAATAGTAACTCGTGAATAGTAACTCATGAATAGTAACCCCGACATAAAAAAGTTCCAAATTTGATAAAAATTTCCAACCAACATTCTGGCATAATGATATTAAAGAAATAATATCATTTTAGAAGAAAATAACCTCCCTTACAATTCCTTATTATCCCATACCTCAAAAGAGCAGTACTTCTAACTAGAATAACGCTGAACGAACTTGCACTGTATAGAAACACTCAAGATATCAAAATACTCACAAGAATACACTCGATAATATAGAGAGAGAAATAGAGAGAAAACTTCAGTTTTTGGTGTGATTTTCAATTCTAACCTAAGCACCTATTTATAGGAAATTGCTTAGAACACCAAAGTAGAAAATTTAATAAAATATTATTATTATTATTATTATTATTATTATAAAATCTCCTACGCACATCAGCTGAATTCAAACATCAACCACTCACTCAAAAAAATAAGAAAAACATTTTTCATAAATAAAATATTTAAAACTTCCAAAAATTAATTATTTAGGAATTTCAGAACTTCAATATTTCATAATAAATAGCCTTTTATCAGAAAATTTGAATCACGTGGATTTTTATAGGAAATTCAATTCTCTACAACTTTGCAGAAGAAAGATTTTCCAAATTTCAAACAGAAACTAACCGAAATCCACATACGGACGATTTTACAGGCTATAATAAAATTTCAGTCCAGAAATGGGGTCCACCGACACACAAAACATGTGTTAATCATTTAATGCAACAAAAATACTCTTCCTCCACATATACTCATATATCCCACATTCATTGTAAAAATATCACCATTATTAAATTATAATAATATAATAAAATATTATTTTATCAGAAAATATAAAATATCAATTTTTAACAATTGTCACTTTAAAAAATTTTCTCCATCTATATCCATATAAAATCAATATTTTCCTCATCATATAAATCAATAATTAATTATTCACGAATAATATTACAAAATCACAATAATGACAATCAGGCAGTTCCCAGAAAAGAGGGGGCTTTCCAATAAGAATTTCTCCTTACTGGCGCGCAATTAGGTGACCAATAATGCTATCTAATAATATTATTCAAATAATATGAATTATTGCTTCAATAATGAAAAATACTATGTAATAACAATTATTAAAACAACAGTAATATAAAATATCAACGCAGCAATTATTGAATCAAAAATAAAATATTGAACAGTAATTACTGTAACAATTATTGAGTAGTGCCTTCTTACGTAAGAATCAATAATTGGTGCAATACCGTGTGCTACTGTGCAACAACGCGTATTACTGTATTTTAACCACCGGGTATTCCAACAGTGTTAACGGTAACAACTACGCCGTTATTTATAAAAACTCAAATTTGTCTTTTTCTTCATCCGACAGTTATTCTGTTATGGGGCCCACAAATGGCTGCGCCGTCGTACGAATATGCCCTGACAGAAAGAATATTCCACGACCAAACGAATATTCCCCGACAACAATGAATATTTTATAACCACTTGCTTATTTTGAAAAAATTTCATATATCACCCTTAACTTTAAACTTTTTATCAATTTAACCATTTACTAAATAGAAAAATTGAATACTTTTATTTCATAAAATTTGGGGTCTTACAATCTTCCCTCCTTATGAAATTTCGTCCACGAAATTTGCGTACCTGATATTTCAAAGAGTTGAGAATACCTTGCTTTCATCTCAGATTTCATCTTCTCTGTCATCATGATTTCTCCATTGCTCATCTCTTATATTTCAGATATCAATCTAGAATACAACATCAAAACAAGGGTTAATTGAACAAATTAACATATCACATAATATCCCGATATTATGATTGACCAACAAATAAGCTTAGGTAGGACACACTAGCGAAGGATTTACTCATCTCTCCCTCCTAGTTCTAATCCCGATCTCCGCCAGAGATCATATCCCTAAGCTCTGATACCAACTGTGACTCATGTCCCAACCATGGACAACACCTCACAGTGGTACCTATCAGTTTGCCACCGCAGAACGGCGTCCCATACGGAGAGTCTGGCTTCGGTGCATCCCCCATCAACAGGAAGTCACCAGCAAGAGGCTTGGGGCTCTTTACTTATAGCTTTAATACCAACTGTGACGCCCCCAAAATAGTTCCATTCCATCCAACCCATTCTGAGTCGCCAAATACATGGTACAGAAAACAACTACAACTTTATTACAATAATTGCTGTGCAAAATACAACAACACTTAAATTGTGAGTTTAAATACAAATATATACCAACTGTGACTCATGTCCCAACCTTGGATAGTACGTCACAATGACACCTTACATAAAGGTACAGTCAAAAACTGTTTAGGGAGAACCTCCACATCTAGAGACGACCATTCTATTCTCCAGTTACCCTCGCTCGACCCAGCTACACTCTTATTACCTGAAAAGAATTATGAAACAGAAGGGTGAGCACAAATAGCTCAGTAAAGAATATTAAGACTAAAGATAAATAAATTATCAATAGTCTTCATCAGTAATAAATCAGAGATTTAGAACATATGGTAGATAATAAAAATTTTCAACCATAGTTGCAGCGGAATGAGCAATCCATTAGAAGAGTCAAATAGACCATAAAATCTATTATCTTCTCCATGTTAAAAGTCCACCAACAATGTTTTTTCCCTGTAACATCAATCAACAATTCCTGTTCACAATCACGTATACAACTCATAATAATAATTGTAGTTATAAATTCCTTTCCTCATCCAGGACAAAAATAATTTTCATCACCTGAAACATCAAAGATTATGGTTATACCAAATCACAGTTCATGTTCATAATCCTACTAATAAATTCATCTTTGCATTACGGCCAAAGATATACATCACAAGTCATCTTTGCACTACACGCCAAATGTAAGACCCCAACTTATTATTAAATAAAATTAAATTTTCCTTTATTCATTATTCTAAATTAGTAAGGGTTAAATTGATATAATGCTTTGGTTATGGGTGAAATATGAAATTTTTACAAAATAAACAAGTGGATATTAAAATATTCATTTTTGTCGGGGAATATTCGTTTGGTCGTGGAATATTCTTGCTGTCGGGGAATATTCGTACGACGGCGCAGTCATTTGTGGGCCCCATAACAGAAAACGGTTGGATGAAAGAAAACGACAAAGATTGAGTTTTATAAATAACGGCGTAAATTATTACCGTTAACACTGTTGGGTTACCTGGTGGTTAAAATACAGTAATACGCGTTGTTGCACAGTGGCACACGGTATTGCACAGTATTTTGAATTATTGATCCTTACGTAAGAAGGCACTACTCAATAATTGCTACAGAAGTTACTGTTCATTACTTTATTGATTCAATAATTGCTGCGTTGATATTTATATTATTATTGTTTCAATAATTATCATTGCATAGTATTTTCCATTATCAGATCAATAATCCATATTATTTGAATAATATTATCAGATAACATTATTGGCAATGTCTAGAAAGTTCTGTCTAAGGAGAGGTTTGGTCACCTAATTGCGCGCCAGTAAGGAGAAATCCTTATTGGAAAGCCCCCTCTTTCCTGGGAACGGCCTGGTTGTCATAATTGTGATTCTGTAATATTATTTGTGAATAATTAATTATTGATTTATATGATAATGAAATATTTATTTGATATAAATGATGGATTTATTTATTTTATGTGGAAGGAATTAACGCTGAGGTGTTTTATCAGTATTTTGTCGGATTTCGGTGTTCTTAAAGCTCTTTTGCGAAAATTATAATTTTTAATCCGACCGTTGGATCGTTATGATTTTTGGATATGTTATACATATATAAGTTAGGTATATGTCTACAAATTTTGAACCGTTAAAAATGAACAAATGATTTGTTATGAATTTTAAGAGGAGTCTGCTTCAGAAATTAGGGTTATAAATGATTTTGGTGGAAAATTCTAGAATTGAGTGGGCCCCACTTGTGGTTGGTGAAAAATGTGCTGAATTTTTATTTCAAATGTGGTAGGTGGTAATAGTAGCAGGTAAAGCCATCAGGTAGCAGGTCAAGTCTGCTTCGGCGGGCTAAAATTTTCCTATAAATAGAGGGCTAAGTTAGAATTGAAAATCACACCAGAAACAAAGTTTTCTCCCTCTCTATATATTATTGAGTGTATTTTGTGAGTATTTTGATACTTTGAGAGTTGCTGTTCATAGAAGTTTTCATTCAGCATCACTTCCGACCTTTCCTTCCGAAGTACTGTTTCTTTGAGGTAAGGGATGTTATTTTCTTCTAAAATGATATTATTTCTTCAATATCATTATGCTGAAATATTGGTTGGAACTTTTTATCAAATTTGGAACTTTTTCATGTCGGGGTTACTATTCACGAGTTACTATTCACGAGTTACTATTCATGAGTTACTATTCACGAGTTACTATTCACGAGTACTATTCACGAAGCGTGAAGATGTTTTTTTTGTGAAATTTCTATCTTTTGGTGTCGGAGTTACTATTCACGTATACGGCACTATTCACGTATACGGCACTATTCACGAATACGGCACTATTCACCGAAAAATGAAAATTTTCCTTTTTGTCCAAGATGTCTATTTTGGCTACTATCTTTGATTGTATCCATGTTTTGATCGTTATTTTTGAGTTCTGCTTCAAAATCGGTTGTTATGAAGTATTATTGATCTTGGATAAACTGTTATACGAATCCCTAATATTTGTCCTTCTATTTCACTGGATTCATTCTTAAAAATATTTTTCATCATCCTCAGTCCTAAATGATGATACTTGATGAATATCTTTGGCCTGTAGTGCAAAGATGAATGATTAAACTGATGAATCTCTTTGGCCCGTAGTGCAAAGATGAACAGGTGTTGAGATGAACATGACCAACTGGTGATATAAATGAATATCTTTGGCCTGTAGTGCAAAGATGATTAAAGATGTATATTGATTGTTGTTACAGGGATAAAATATTGATGATGGACTCTTAAATATTAGAAGACAGTAGAATTCATCCTCTACATGACTCTTCTAATGGATTGTTGTTTCCGCTGCATTTATTGATCTAAAATTTGTTGTCTATTGTATTCTATCAGATTTTTCCCTGTTGAAGACTAACGATAATTTGTTGTATATTATCTTAGTCATAATATTCTTTACTGGGCTAGTTGAGCTCACCCTTTCCTTTTTGTTCCATTTTTCTTCTCAGGAGGTGAGAACATAGCGGGATCGAGTCGGGGTATGGAGTGATGATTCTAGGATGATGTTGTAGTTGTCCTCACTATTTCTGTAAAATAGTGTTTGAATAATTGTAATGAGGACTTATTTGCATGTGAATATTGTCTAGAAGACAATATTTGTATTTAAACTCACAGTATGTATTGTCGTATTTCATACGACACTTGTATTATTGAAGTTGTAGTTTGCTTTCTATACCATGTATTTTGGCGACTCAGAATGGGTGTTGTATACCTATTTTGGGGGCGTCACAGTTGGTATCAGAGCTTAGGGATATGATCTCTAGCGGAGATCGGGGAATAGAACTAGGAGGGGAGAGACGAGTAAATCCTTCGCTAGTGTGTCCTACCTAAGCTTATTTGATGGTCGGTCATAATATAGGAATATTATGTGACATGTTAATTTGTTTAATTAACCCTTGTTTTATGGCAGTATTTAAGAATGGCTGCTGAGAACGTTAACAATGGAGTTTATGAGACGATGGAACAACCTTTAGTCGCAAACCAGGAGAACGGGCAACAGGAAGGCAATATTCCTCCTGTAAACAACACTACCGAACAAACGATGAACGATGGAATGTTTAGGAGCTTTTTGCAGTTCATGCAAAATCAGACAAGGGAGACTCGTGTACAAAATACGGGTGGAAATGATGGCAATGCGCGGTCTGTCACAGCCAAGCAGTTCAAGGAATTGGGACCACCAGAATTTAAGGGAAAGCCGGATCCGATCATGGCAGAAACGTGGGTCAAGCAAATTACCAAGATATTCGATGTCTTGGGATGCACGGAGGAACAGAAGGTTCCATTTGCCACCTTTATGTTTCGTGGTGAAGCAGATTACTGGTGGGAATCTGTGAAGCGTACCCAGCCAGATGCACTCAACATGTCATGGGAAAGATTTCAGAAACTGTTTAATGACAAGTACTTTCCAGAAAGTATTCGTCATATGAAGGAGGTAGAGTTTATTAGACTTGAACAGAACAACATGACGGTGTCTCAATACGAGGCAAAGTTCGCAGAGTTGTCCAGGTTTGCACCTCATTTGGTGGAGAATGAGGAACGCATGACGCGAATGTTTCTGAGAGGTTTAAAACCCGAGATTCGCCAATACCTTATATCTCATAAATTTTCTTTATATTCAGATGTTGTAAACAGGGCTCAGTTGTTAGAGCGAGATGGTGAGTATACTCAACCGAGGGACCACAACCAGGGTAGGCATCAGAACGATGATAACCAGCGAGGAGGAAAGAATACGGACAAAGGTGGTAACCACTCAGGTGGTAATCGTGGACATGATAATAGGAGAGGTGACTCAAGTGGAAATTTCAGAAAGAGGAGATTCAACAACGACGGGAAGACATCAGCAGCAGCACCAACACCAACAACAAATTTTAGGGGAGGAGAACGACCGCCAGTTAGATGTTACAAATGCGGGAAGGAGGGACATATCAGCCCAAACTGTCCACAACAATCCAAGGTATGTTACAACTGTGGGAAGGAAGGCCACATCGCTCGAGATTGTACTATAGCGAAACCAAGTTCAGCGGGAGTGGTGATTCCAAGGGCTGTCCCGGATAAGTCGAAATCAGCGGTTCCTGGAAGAGCGTTTGTCGTGACTGGCCAAAACGTGAGGAACCCAAACGAAGTGATCACGGGTTAGCTAATCTTGAATTCTTGCGAAGTTTATACCTTACTAGATACCGGTTCTACCCATTCTTTTATCTCTCCTACTTGTGCTCAACGTTTAAACTTGACTCCGGAGAAATTAGATTTTGATTTATCTGTTGAAACTCCGTTGGGTGAAACCTTCGTTACATCTACAGTTTATAAATCTTGCATGATCCAAGTTGGCACTATCACATTACCTGTTGATCTTATCTCTTTAAAAATACTTGCTTTTGATGTAATTTTAGGAATTGATTGGTTAACCACTCATCATGCCAAAATTGATTGTTTTCGTAAGGTTGTTAGTTTTCATATTCCTAACCAACCTATCATACGAATTCAAACCACTAAACCACTAAAATCAGTCACTGTCATATCAAGCCACAAAGCTATTCGTTTATTGAAAAACGGATGTCAAGCTTTCTTAGCCCATGTTATGGATTTGAATAAAGACAAGTCAGATTTGAATAATATTTCTATGGTTAGAGAATTCCCTGATGTATTTCCTGAAGAGCTTCCCGGTCTACCCCCAGAACGTGATGTTGAATTCTTTATTGACCTTGAACCGGGTACAAAGCCCATTTCTAAAACCCCATATCGAATGGCTCCTATTGAACTTCAGGAGTTAAAAGTCCAACTACAGGAATTATTAGACATCGGTTTCATTCGTCCTAGTACATCTCCTTGGGGTGCTCCTGTTTTATTCGTAAAGAAGAAAGACGGGAGTATGCGACTTTGTATTGACTACCGAGAATTAAACCATGTCACCATCAAGAATAGGTATCCGCTACCTCGCATTGATGACCTGTTCGACCAGTTACAAGGAGCACAATTCTTTTCAAAGATCGATCTTCGTTCTGGATATCATCAGCTGAAGATTAAAACTGAGGATATTCCAAAGACGGCATTCAGGACTCGATACGGGCATTATGAATTCTTAGTCATGTCTTTTGGATTGACTAATGCTCCTGCTGCTTTCATGGATATGATGAACCGTGTATTCAAGGAATATTTGGATCAGTTCGTTGTTGTCTTTATTGATGACATCCTCATCTATTCCAATAGCCATGAAGATCATGAGCACCATTTGAAGCTGGTACTACAAAGACTTCGTGAACACAAGCTTTATGCCAAGCTGAAGAAATGCGAGTTTTGGCTTGAGGAAGTAGCATTCCTTGGGCACGTGGTGTCAAAACATGGAGTATCTGTTGACCCGGCGAAGATTGAAGCAATACAAAGTTGGGAGCAGCCAAATTCGGTGACCGAAGTGCGTAGCTTTCTGGGCTTAGCTGGTTATTATCGGAGATTCGTGGAAGGATTTTCTCGAATCGCTACTCCGTTAACTCAGCTGACTCGGAAAGATACAAAATTCATATGGAGCGAGGAATGTGAGAAGAGTTTCTAAGAGCTTAAGAGGAGACTCATTTCGGCACCTGTTCTGACAATACCATCTGGTTCGGATGGATTTGTTATCTACAGCGATGCTTCTGGCAAGGGGTTAGGATGTGTTCTCATGCAACATGGGAAAGTCATAGCCTATGCCTCACGACAACTCAAAGAATATGAGAGGAATTATCCTACTCATGATCTGGAGTTGGCAGCAGTCGTATTTGCGTTGAAGATATGGAGACACTACTTGTATGGAGAGAAAGTGGAGATTTATACGGACCATAAAAGCCTCAAATATTTCTTCACCCAAAAAGAACTCAATATGCGGCAACGACGTTGGCTTGAACTGTTAAAAGATTACGATCACACTATTCAATATCATCCTGGAAAAGCGAACGTAGTAGCTGACGCATTGAGTAGAAGATCATATGCAAATACGAGTGCGATATTGTCAACGCAAAGGCCCATTTTATATGACTTGCAAAGGATGGAGGTAGAATTAAAGACTCCAGGGACCCACGTGATGATGGCGAATATACGAGTAGAACTGACTTTAATCGATAAAGTTAAAGCTGCTCAAACTACGGACCTGGGGCTGATGCAAATGAAGAAGAAAGTACAAGAAGGTGCTATTCCAGAAGCAAGAATCGATGAAGAAGGAATACTTCGATTCAACTCTCGACTTTGCGTTCCGAACGATTCTGACTTGAAGCATAGAATCATGATGGAGGCACACAATACCCCGTTTGCAATCCATCCTGGGAGTACCAAAATGTATCATGATATTCGACATACATTTTGGTGGAATAATATGAAGAGAGAGATCGCGGAGTTTATCTCGAGGTGTTTAACATGTCAACGCGTAAAGGCGGAGCATCAAGTGCCAAAGGGTCCATTGCAACCACTTGAGATTCCGGAATGGAAGTGGGAACACATTACAATGGATTTCGTTACAGGTCTTTCCAAAGTTTCTCAAGGTATAGATGCGATTTGGGTTATTGTTGATAGATTAACCAAGTCTGCCCATTTCTTGCCGATACGTGAGACTTATTCCCTTGAACGTCTTGCTAGTATGTACGTGAATGAGATTGTGCGGTTGCATGGCATGCCAGTATCCATAGTTTCAGATCGTGACCCAAGATTCACTTCAAGATTTTGGGTTAGCTTGCAGAAAGCTATGGGCACGGATTTACGATTTAGTTCAGCATACCATCCTCAAACGGACGGACAATCAGAGAGGACTACTCAAACCCTTGAAGATCTATTAAGACTCTGTGTCCTAGATTTCAAAGGAAGTTGGGATAAGTACTTGCCACTAGTGGAATTCTCCTACAACAATAGTTATCAAGCAAGTATAGGCATGGCTCCATTTGAGGCGTTGTATGGAAGAAAGTGTCGTTCTCCAGTATGCTGGGACGAGGTGGGAGAAGCAACGTTGTTGGGACCAGATTTAGTACGCATGACTACAGAAAAGATCCAAATGATTCGACAACGTATTAAAACTTCACAAGATCGACAAAAGAGTTATGCCGATCTTCATAGAAAGGACGTGGAGTTTAATATTGGAGATCATGTATTGTTACGTGTTGCTCCATGGAAGGGAGTTACAAGATTTGGGAAGAGAGGAAAGCTCAATCCAAGATTTGTTGGTCCATTTGAGATTCTTGACCGAATAGGAAATGTGGCCTATAGACTCGCGTTACCTCCAAGTATGTCTCGTGTTCACAATGTATTTCACATATCTATGCTTCGTAAATATGTGAAAGACCCGAACCATATTATTGAGTTAGAACCAGACGAGATAGCCGAAGATTTAACATACGAGGAGATACCTGTTAAGATCTTGGATAGGAAAGAGCATATCCTACGCACCAAGGTTATACCACAAGTAAAAGTTTTGTGGAGAAACCATGCTATTGAAGAAATGACCTGGGAGTTGGAATCAGAAATGAAAGCGAGGTACCCTCATCTGTTCGAAACAACAGGTACGTACGTCAATTTCGAGGACGAAATTTCATAAGGAGGGGAGGTTGTAAGACCCCAACTTATTATTAAATAAAATTAAATTTTCCTTTATTCATTATTCTAAATTAGTAAGGGTTAAATTGATATAATGCTTTGGTTATGGGTGAAATATGAAATTTTTACAAAATAAACAAGTGGTTATTAAAATATTCATTTTTGTCGGGGAATATTCGTTTGGTCGTGGAATATTCTTGCTGTCGGGGAATATTCGTACGACGGCGCAGTCATTTGTGGGCCCCATAATAGAAAACGGTTGGATGAAAGAAAACGACAAAGATTGAGTTTTATAAATAACGGCGTAAATTGTTACCGTTAACACTGTTGGGTTACCTGGTGGTTAAAATACAGTAATACGCGTTGTTGCACAGTGGCACACGGTATTGCACAGTATTTTGAATTATTGATCCTTACGTAAGAAGGCACTACTCAATAATTGCTACATGAGTTACTGTTCATTACTTTATTGATTCAATAATTGCTGCGTTGATATTTATATTATTATTGTTTCAATAATTGTCATTGCATAGTATTTTCCATTATCAGATCAATAATCCATATTATTTGAATAATATTATCAGATAACATTATTGGCAATGTCTAGAAAGTTCTGTCTAAGGAGAGGTTTGGTCACCTAATTGCGCGCCAGTAAGGAGAAATCCTTATTGGAAAGCCCCCTCTTTCCTGGGAACGGCCTGGTTATCATAATTGTGATTCTGTAATATTATTTGTGAATAATTAATTATTGATTTATATGATAATGAAATATTTATTTGATATAAATGATGGATTTATTTATTTTATGTGGAAGGAATTAACGCTGAGGTGTTTTATCAGTATTTTGTCGGATTTCGGTGTTCTTAAAGCTCTTTTGCGAAAATTATAATTTTTAATCCGACCGTTGGATCGTTATGATTTTTGGATATGTTATACATATATAAGTTAGGTATATGTCTACAAATTTTGAACCGTTAAAAATGAACAAATGATTTGTTATGAATTTTAAGAGGAGTCTGCTTCAGAAATTAGGGTTATAAATGATTTTGGTGGAAAATTCTAGAATTGAGTGGGCCCCACTTGTGGTTGGTAAAAAATGTGCTGAATTTTTTTTTCAAATGTGGTAGGTGGTAATAGTAGCAGGTAAAGCCATCAGGTAGCAGGTCAAGTCTGCTTCGGCGGGCTAAAATTTTCCTATAAATAGAGGGCTAAGTTAGAATTGAAAATCACACCAGAAATAAAGTTTTCTCCCTCTCTCTATATTATTGAGTGTATTTTGTGAGTATTTTGATACTTTGAGAGTTGCTGTTCATAGAAGTTTTCATTCAGCATCACTTCCGACCTTTCCTTCCGAAGTACTGTTTCTTTGAGGTAAGGGATGTTATTTTCTTCTAAAATGATATTATTTCTTCAATATCATTATGCTGAAATATTGGTTGGAACTTTTTATCAAATTTGGAACTTTTTCATGTCGGGGTTACTATTCACGAGTTACTATTCACGAGTTACTATTCATGAGTTACTATTCACGAGTACTATTCACGAAGCGTGAATATGTTTTTTTTGTGAAATTTCTATCTTTTGGTGTCGAAGTTACTATTCACGTATACGGCACTATTCACGTATACGGCACTATTCACGAATACGGCACTATTCACCGAAAAATGAAAATTTTCCTTTTTGTCCAAGATGTCTATTTTGGCTACTATCTTTGATTGTATCCATGTTTTGATCGTTATTTTTGAGTTCTGCTTCAAAATCGGTTGTTATGAAGTATTATTGATCTTGGATAAACTGTTATACGAATCCCTAATATTTGTCCTTCTATTTCACTGGATTCATTCTTAAAAATGTTTTTCATCATCCTCAGTCCTAAATGATGATACTTGATGAATATCTTTGGCCTGTAGTGCAAAGATGAATGATTAAACTGATGAATCTCTTTGGCCCGTAGTGCAAAGATGAACAGGTGTTGAGATGAACATGACCAACTGGTGATATAAATGAATATCTTTGGCCTGTAGTGCAAAGATGATTAAAGATGTATATTGATTGTTGTTACAGGGATAAAATATTGATGATGGACTCTTAAATATTAGAAGACAGTAGAATTCATCCTCTACATGACTCTTCTAATGGATTGCTGTTTCCGCTGCATTTATTGATCTAAAATTTGTTGTCTATTGTATTCTATCAGATTTTTCCCTGTTGAAGACTAACGATAATTTGTTGTATATTATCTTAGTCATAATATTCTTTACTGGGCTAGTTGAGCTCACCCTTTCCTTTTTGTTCCATTTTTCTTCTCAGGAGGTGAGAACATAGCGGGATCGAGTCGGGGTATGGAGTGATGATTCTAGGATGATGTTGTAGTTGTCCTCACTATTTCTGTAAAATAGTGTTTGAATAATTGTAATGAGGACTTATTTGCATGTGAATATTGTCTAGAAGACAATATTTGTATTTAAACTCACAGTATGTATTGTCGTATTTCATACGACACTTGTATTATTGAAGTTGTAGTTTGCTTTCTATACCATGTATTTTGGCGACTCAGAATGGGTGTTGTATACCTATTTTGGGGGCGTCACACCAAAGATATTCATCAACAAGTCATCTTTGCACTACAGGCCAAAGATATTAATCAGTTGATCATGTTCATCTAAACACCTGCTTATCTTTGCACTACGGGCCAAAGATATTCATCAGAAATTATTCATCTTTGCACTACAGGCCAAAGATATTCAGTTATATCATCATTTAGGACTGAGGATGATGAAAAATATTTTAAAGAGAATGAATCCAGTGAAGCAAAAGAACAAATATTAAGGATTTGTACTTTAAACAATTCCAATTCAAAAATACTTCATAAATAACTAGAGTGGGGTAAAATTCAAGAATGATCAAAACATGGATACAATCAAAGTTAGTATTCAGAATAGATATTTTGGACAAAAAGAAGAAATTTTATTTTTTGGTGAATAGTGCCGTATTCGTGAATAGTGTCGTATACGTGAATAGTAACTCCGACACCAAAAGATATAAATTTCACAAAAAATATCATCACGTTTCGTGAATAGTACTCGTGAATAGTAACTCATGAATAGTAACTCATGAATAGTAACCTCGACATGAAAAAGTTTCAAATTTGATAAAAATTTTCAACCAACATTCTGGCATAATGATATTGAAGAAATAATATCATTTTAGGAGAAAATAACCTCCCTTACGATCCCTTATTATCTCTTACCTTAAAAGAACAGCACTTCTGACTGGAATAACGCTGAACGAACTTGCACCGTATAGCAACACTCAAGATATCAAAATACTCACAAGAATACACTCGATAATATAGAGAGAGAAATAGAGAGAAAACTTCAGTTTTTGGTGTGATTTTCAATTCCAACCTAAGCACATATTTATAGGAAATTGCTTAGAACACCAAAGTAGAAAATTTAATAAAATATTATTATTATTATTATAAAATCTCCTACGCACATCAGCTGAATTCAAACATCAACCACCCACTCAAAAAAAATAAGAAAAACGTTTTTCATAAATAAAATATTTAAAACTTCCAAAAATCAATTATTTAGGAATTTCAGAACTTTAATAATTCATAATAAATAGCCCTTTTATCAGAAAATTCGAATCTCACGACTATTTATAGGAAATTCAATTCGCTACAACATTGCAGAAGAAAGTTTTTCCAAATTCCAAGCAGAAATTGACCGAAATCCATATACGGACGATTTTATAGGCTATAATAAAATTTCAGTCAAGAAATGGGGTCCACCGACACACAAAACATGTGTTAATCATTTAATGCAACAAAAATACTCTTCCTCCTCATATACTCATATATCCCACATTCATTATAAAAATATCATCATTATTATATTATAATAATATAATAAAATATTATTTTATCAGAAAAGATAAAATATCAATTTTTAACAATTGTCACTTTAAAAAAATTTCTCCATCTATATCCACATAAAATCAATATTTTTCTCAACATATAAATCAATAATTAATTATTCACAAATAATATTACAAAATTACAATAATGACAACCAGGCAGTTCCCAGGAAAGAGGGGCTTTCCAATAAGAATTTCTCCTTACTGGCGCACAATTAGGTGACCAAACCTCTCCTTAGACAAAAATTTCTAGACATTGCCAATAATGCTATCTAATAATATTATTCAAATAATATGAATTATTGCTTCGATAATAGAAAATACTATGTAGTGACAATTATTAAAATAACAGTAATATAAAATATCAACGTAGCAATTATTGAATCAAAAATAAAATATTGAACAATAATTACTGTAATAATTATTGAGTAGTTCCTTCTTACGTAAGAATCAATAATTGGTGCAATACCGTGTGCTACTGTGCAACAACGCGTATTACTGTATTTTAACCACCGGGTATTCCAACAGTGTTAACGGTAACAACTACGCCGTTATTTATAAAAACTCAAATTTGTCTTTTTCTTCATCCGACAGTTATTCTGTTATGGGGCCCATAAATTGCTGCGTCGCTGTACGGATATTCCCTGACAGAAAGAATATTCCACGACCAAACGAATATTCCCCGATAACAATGAATATTTTATAACCACTTGCTTATTTTGAAAATTTTTCATATCTCACCTTAACTTTAAACTTTTTATCAATTTAACCATTTACTAAATAGAAAAATTGAATACTTTTATTTTATAAAATTCGGGGTCTTACAATCTCCCCTCCTTATGAAATTTCGTCCCCGAAATTTACGTACCTGATATTTCAAAGAGTTGAGTATACCTTGCTTTCATCTTAGATTTCTTTTTTCCTGTCATCATGATTTCTCCATTGCTTATCTCCTGTATTTCAGATATCAATCTAGAATACAGCTTCAAAACAAGGGTTAATTGAACAAATTAACATATCACATAATATCCCGATATTATGACTGACTAACATATAATCTTAGGTAGGACACACTAGCGAAGGATTTACTAATCTCTCCCCTCCTAGTTCTAATCCCGATCTCCACCAGAGATCATATCCCTAAGCTCTGATACCAACTGTGACTCATGTCCCAACCATGGACAACACCTCACAGTGGTACCTATCAGTTTGCCACCGCAGAACGGCGTCCCCTACGGAGAGTCTGGCTTCGGTGCATCCCCGATCAACAGGAAGTCACCAGCAAGAGGCTTGGGGCTCTTTACTTATAGCTCTGATACCAACTGTGACGCCCCCAAAATAGGTCCATTCCATCCAACCCATTCTGAGTCGCCAAATACATGGTACTGAAAACAACTACAACATTATTACAACAATTGTCGTGCATAATACAACAACACTTAAACTGTGAGTTTAAATACAAATATATACCAACTGTGACTCATGTCCCAACCTTGGATACCACGTCACAATGACTCCTTACATAAAGTTACAGTCAAAAACTGTTTAGGGAGAACCTCCACAGCTAGAGACCACCGTTTTATTCTCCTGTTACCCTCGTTCGACCCAGCTACTCTCTTATTACTTGAAAGGAATTGTGAAACAGAAGGGTGAGCACAACTAGCTCAGTAAAGAATATTAGGACTAAAGATAAATAAATTATCAATAGTCTTCATCAGTAATAAATCAGAGATTTAGAACATATGGTAGATGATAAAAATTTTCAACCATGGTTGCAGCGGAATGAGCAATCCATTAGAAGAGTCAAATAGACCATAAAATCTATTATCTTATCCATGTTAAAAGTCCACCAACAATATTTTATCTCTGTAACATCAATCAACAATTCATGTCCACAATCACGTATATAACTCATAATCATAATTTTAGTTCTAAATTCCTTTCCTCATCAAGGACAAGAATAATATTCATCACCTGAAACATCAAAGATTATGGTTATACCAAATCACAGTTCATGTTCATAATCCTACTAATAAATTCATCTTTGCACTACGACCAAAGATATACATCAACAAATCATCTTTGCACTACAGACCAAAGATATTCATCAACAAGTCATCTTTGCACTACAGGCTAAAGATATTCATCAGTTGGTCATGTTCATCTAAACACCTGTTTATCTTTGCACTACGGGCCAAAGATATTCATCAGAAATTATTCATCTTTGCACTACAGGCCAAAGATATTCAGTTATATCATCATTTAGGACCGAGGATGATAAAAAATATTTTAAAGAGAACGAATCTAGTGAAGCAAAAGAACAAATATTAAGGATTCGTACTTTTAACAATTCCCATTCAAAAATACTTCATAAATAACCAGAGTGGGGTAAAATTCAAGAATGATCAAAACATGAGTACAATAAAAGCTAGTATCCAGAAAAATATTTTGGACAAAAAGAAGAAATTTAATTTTTCGTTGAATAGTGTCGTATTCGTGAATAGTGCCGTATACGTGAATAGTAACTCCGACACCAAAAGATATAAATTTCACAAAAAACATCATCACGTTTTGTGAATAGTACTCATGAATAGTAATCCCGACATGAAAAAGTTCCAAATTTTATAAAAATTTCCAACCAACATTCTGGCATAATGATATTGAAGAAATAATATCATTTTAGAAGAAAATAACCTCCCTTACAATCCCCTACTATCCCTTACCTCAAAAGAGCAGTATTTCTGACTGGAATAACGCTGAAAGAACTTGCACCGTATAGCAACACTCAAGATATCAAAATACTCACAAGAATACACTCGATAATATAGAGAGAGAAATAGAGAGAAAACTTCAGTTTCTAGTGTGATTTTTAATTCTAACCTAAGCACATATTTACAGAAAATTGCTTAGAACACCAAAGCAGAAAATTTAATAAAATATTATTATTATTATTATAAAATCTCCTACGCACATCAGATGAATTCAAAAATCAACCACCCACTCAAAAAAAATAAGAAAAATGTTTTTCATAAATAAAATATTTAAAACTTCCAAAAATCAATTATTTAGGAATTTCAGAACTTCAATAATTCATAATAAATAGCCCTTTTTTCAGAAAATTCGAATCTCGCGACTTTTTATAGAAAATTCAATTCTCTACAACTTTGCAAAAGAAAGTTTATCCAAATTCCAAACAGAAATTGACCGAAATCCATATAAGGACGATTTTACTGGCTATAATAAAATTTCTGTCAAGAAATGGGGTCTACCGACACACAAAACATGTGTTAATCATTTAATGTAACAAAAATACTCTTCCTCCTCATATACTCATATATCCCACATTCATTGTAAAAATATCAACATTATTATATTATAATAATATAATAAAATATTATTTTATCAAAAAAGATAAAATATCAATTTTTAACAATTGTCAATTTAAATTTTTTTTTCCATCTATATCCACATAAAATCAATATTTTCCTCATCATATAAATCAATAATTAATTATTCACAAATAATATTACATAATCACAAGAATGACAACCAGGCAGTTCCCAGGAAAGAGGGGGCTTTCCAATAAGAATTTCTCCTTATTGGCGCGCAATTAGGTGACCAAACCTCTCCTTAGACAGAATTTTATAGACATTGCCAATAATGCTATCTAATAATATTATTCAAATAATATGAATTATTGCTTCGATAATAGAAAATACTATGTAGTGACAATTATTAAAATAACAGTAATATAAAATATCAACGCAGCAATTATTGAATCAAAAAAAAAAATATTGAACAGTAATTACTGTAACAATTATTGAGTAGTGCCTACTTACGTAAGATTCAATAATTGGTGCAATACCGTGTGCTACTGTGTAATAACGCGTATTACTGTATTTTAACCACCGGGTATTCAAACAGTGTTAACGGTAACAACTACGCCGTTATTTATAAAAACTCAAATTTGTCTTTTTCTTCATCCAACAGTTATTATGTTATGGAGCCCGCAAATGGCTGTGCCGTCGTATGAATATACCCTGACATAAAGAATATTCCACGACCAAACGAATATTCTCTAACAACAATGAATATTTTATAACCACTTGCTTATTTTGAAATTTTTTTCATATATCACCCTTAACTTTAAACTTTTTATCAATTTAACTATTTATTAAATAGAAAAATTGAATACTTTTATTATAAAATTCGGGGTCTTACAAAATACATGGTACAGAATACTAATACAACCTTAAATATATAACATGAGCTATGAGTTTTAATACAAATATTATCTTCTAGACAATATTTAAACTCAAAATAAGTCCTCAATACATTTATTATCACACTATTTTATAGAATAGTGAGGACTACTAATGCTATCATCTGGACCGTCACTCCGTTCCTCGACTAATCCCTGTTACGTTCTCATTTCCTGAAGAGAACAATGAAAACAAAAGGGTGAGCTCAACTAGCCCAGTAAGAAATATTATGACTAAGATAATGCAGAATAAATTATCATTAGCCTTCAACAGTGTTAAACTAATAAAATATAATAACCATCAAGTTTAACTATAGCGGAACAAGCAATCCATTAGAAGAGTCAAGTAGAGAATAACATCTAATATTTTCTATAATTTAAAAGATTTTTCATTACTTTTATCGCTGAGACTCAGCTTAATAAATAATCCACATCATCCCTATAATACGGCCAATGATATTCATTAGTATCACGACCACAAATTATCCATGCACTACGGGCTAAGGATATTTGTGTATTTATCAATGGTCATGATCATGCCAACAACTGTCCATCAATGCACTACGTCCAATGAGGATTTTTACCACACCATTTGTAACATTACGGTCATGATTATACCGAATAATCCCTGGTCATAATCATACTAAGTCTATCTATGCACTATATGCCACAAATTACGTTCAACATATTATAAACATTAGGATGATGACAATTCAATAAAACAAGTTCAAGAATAAATTTTAAAGATTTATAAGTTAATTTATCCTGAACTCAATAACGTCCAAATTGTCAACATGATACTGCTTTGTGGAGTAAAATTCAAGAATGCTCAGAAGAATATTTCCATGAAAGGATACTGGATGAAACGCAAATATCAAGAATATTCCACTAATTTCATGGAGTATAGAAGCCAAAACTTTAACCAACTGAGTATAATAGAATATATGAAACCGCAAATAGATTTTTGTCGCCATGCGGTAATCCACGTAGACAGATTATTCTAACATAATAATAAAGAATGGAACCAGGTCATGCGTAATCCGCACAGACAGGATGTTCCAACAAAATAATAAAGAATGGAACCAGGTCATGCGTAATCCGCACAGACAGGATGTTTTAACAGAATAATAAAGAATGAAACCAGGTCATGCGTAATCCGCACAGACAGGATGTTCCAACAGAATAATAAAGAATGGAATAACAACAGAATTCACCAGGCATGTGATAGATCGCACAGACATGTTATTCCAATAGAATAATAAAGAACGGAATAACAGAAGAATTTCACCATGTATGCGGTACTTCGCATAGACAAATTATTCCAACATAATAATAAAGAATGGAATAACAACCCTTACGAGTATTGAAAGAAAATAACTCTCTTCATTAATACAAAAGAATAATACCCCTTACCTTAAAAAGAAGAGTATTCTGACTGGTAGGGCGATGATATTTTTGAAGAAAACTTATACTATTTTCTATGCTCAAAGCTTTCTTAAACTCTAAAGAAATACGCTCAAGATTATAGAAGAAGAATTCTCTGAACTTCTAGTCTGATTTTCAATTCTAACTAAACATCCTATTTATAGGAGAATGAAAATGATACTATGCTGTACTATGCAATAAAATATAATATATTCTAATTATAATCAAATAAAACAAAACTTTATAAAAAGTATTCTGTTTTATATAAAAAGTTTTTATTATGCAAATAATATGCAGTCACTATGCAAACACTATGCATAATAAAATATAATATATTCTATTTAAAATCTAATAAAACAAATAACTTTATAAAAGTATTCTATTTTATATAAAAATATTTTACTATGCAAACACAATACAGGCACTATGCAAATACTATGCATAATAAAATATAATATATTCTATTTAAAATCTAATAAAAAACAAATAATTTTATAAAAGTATTATGTTTTATATAATTTTTTTTGTGATTTATTACATTTATAATAATAATAAAACAAACTTTATCATCATTATTATAATTTACAATATTAATCGACCAGGTCGTTCCTAGAAAAGAGAGGGCTTTCCAATAAGAATTTCTCCATATTGGCGCGCAATTAGGTGACCAAATCTCTACTTGATTTAATAATATATAAAAAATATTGACATATTGCAAATAATTGAATCGTTAATATTAAATCGTTAATATTACAAATAATAATATTAATAACTTTGTCATCTCAATTATTGATTTAATAATATATAAAATATTGACAATAATTGAATCAAATAACGTGAGATACTATGCAGCAATTACTGTAGCAATAATTGAACAAAATTGAGTGACTTCTCACGTAAGCATCAATAATCAATATCGTGTGCTACAATGCAACCACGCGTATTACTGTACTTTTAACACCGGGTGTTTCAACAATTAACGGTAAAATTTCCGCCGTTATTTTCATAAAGTATTTTTGTCGTTTTCTAAATCCGACAATAATTCCGTTGTGAAGTCTACTAATGATTGTGCGGTTGTACAAATATTCCCTAACCAATCGAATATTATATAACAACTTCCGTACTTTACAAAATTTAGAAATATTGCCCACAACTATAACATTATATCAAATTCATTCCATAATATTCAAAAATGATATTTATAAAAAATTCATCTTTATTCATAGAAGTTGGGGTCTTACAATCACAGTCGGATATGGCGACGAGTGAACCGTCGCGATAGCCCAAAAAATTCATCCCCATAACTGTAAGACCCCGAATTTTATGAAATAAAAGTATTCAATTTTTCTTATAATTACAATTCAGTAAATGGTTAAATTGATAAAAGTTAAAGTTAAGGGTGATATATGAATTATTTTTCAAAATATGCAAGTGGTTATAAAATATTCTTTCTGTCGGGGAATATTCGTTTGGTCGTGGAATATTCTTTCTGTTAGGGAATATTCATACGAAGACGCAACCATTCGTGGGCCCCATAACACTTAACTTACGGATGAAGAAAATGACAAATTTGAGTTTTTATAAATAACGGCGTAATCGTTACCATTAACACTGTTGGAATACCCGGTGGGTAAAGTAAAGTAATACGCGTTATTGCACAGTAGCACACGATTTTACACAGTATTATTGATTCTTACGTAAGAAGGAACTACTCAATAATTATTACAGTAATTATTGTTCAGTATTTTCTTGATTCAATAATTGATGCGTTGATATTTTATATTACTGTTGTTTTAATAATTTTCACTACACAATATTTTCTATTATCAAAGAAATAATTTATATTATCTGAATAATATTATTAGAAAAAATTATTGGGAATGTCTAGAAAGTTCTATCTAACGAGAGGTTTGGTCACCTAATTGCGTGCCAGTAAGGAGAAATTCTTATTGGAAAGACCCTTCTTTCCTGGGAACTGCCTGATTGTCATTATTGTGATTCTGTAATATTATTTGTGAATAATTAATTATTGATTTATATGATGAGAAAAATATTTATTTTATGTGGATATAGATGGAGAAAATTTTTAAAGTGACAATTTTTAAAAATCGATATTTTATCTTTTTTGATAAATTAATGTTTTATTATATTATTATAATATAATAATAGTGATATTTTTACAATTAATGTGGGATATATGAGTATATGAGGAGGAAGAGTATTTTTATTGCAAAAGATGTTTAAAACATGTTAAACATGTTGGTGGACCCATTTCTTGACAGAAATTTGATTATAGCCTTTAAAATCGTTCGTACGTGGATTTCAGTCAATTTCTGTTTGAAATTTGGAAAAACTTTCTTCTGCAAGGTTGTAGAGAATTGAATTTCCTATAAAAACACGCGAGATTTGAATTTTCTAATAAAAGGGCCTATTTATTATGAATTATTGAAGTTTCGGAATATTGGGTCTGAATTTATTTTATTACAAAAATTATTTAAAACATGTTTTTTGTGGTTGGTAGGACCCACTTGTTGTTAAGCATGGCTGAATTCAGATCCTTGAATGTGTACATAGGAATTTATATATAATATATTATTATTATATTAAATTTTCTGCTTTGGTGTTCTAAGCAATTTCCTATAAATAGGGTGCTTAGGTTAGAATTAAAAATCACACCATAAACTAAAGATTTCTCTCTCTTTCTCTCTTTATATATCGAGCGTATTTTTGTGAGTACTTTAGTACTTCGAGTATTGCTATACGGTGCAAGTTCTTTTAGCACTATATCTAGTATTTCAGTCAGAAGTACTATTCTTTCTGAGGTAAGGGAGATTATTTTCTTCATAAATGATATTATTTCTTCAATATCATTATGCCGAAATATTGGTTTGAATTTTAATCAAATTTAGAACTTTTTCATGTCGGGGTTACTATTCATGAGTTACTCTATTCACGAGTTACTATTCATGAGTTACTATTCACGAGTACTATTCACGAAGCATGATGATGTTTTTTGTAAAATTTGTATCTTTTGGTGTCGGAGTTACTATTCAAGTATACGACACTATTCACGTATACGGCACTATTCACGAATACGACACTATTCACAAAAAAATTAAATTTTTTTTTTCGTCCAAAATATCTATTATTGATACTAGCTTTGATTGTATCCATATTTTGATCATTCTTGAATTTTATTCCACTATGATTATTTATGATTTATTTTTGGACATGGAATAGCTGAAATACGAATCCTTAATATTTATTATTTTGTTTCACTGGATTCGTTTTCTTAAAATATTTTTCATCATTCTCAGTCCTAAATGATGATATAACTGAATATCTTTGGCCTGTAGTGTAAAGATGAATGATTTCTGATGAATATCTTTGGCCAGTAGTGCGAAGATGAATAGGTATTTAGATGAACATGACCAACTGATGAATATCTTTGGCCTGTAGTGCAAAGATGACATGTTGTTGAATATCTTTGGCCAGTAGTGCAAAAATAAACTGTTGATGAATATCTTTGGCCCGTAGTGCAAAGATGAATTTATCAGTATGATTATGAATAGGAACTGTGATTTGGTATAACCATGATATTTAATGTTTCATGTGATGAAAATTAACTTTGTCCTAGATGAGGAAAGGAATTTAGAACTACAATTACGATTATGAGTTATACATGTGATTGTGGACATGAATTATTGATTAATGTTACAGGGACAAAACATTGTTGATAGACTTTTAACGTGCAGAAGATAATAGATTTTATTGTCTATTTGACTCTTCTAATGGATTGCTCGTTCCGCTGCAACTATGGTTGAAAAGTTTTATCATCTACTATATGTTCTAAATCTGTGTTTTATTACTGTTGAAGGCTATTGATAATTTATTTATCTTTAGCCATGATATTCTTTAATGAGCTAGTTGTGCTCACCCTTTTGCTTCACAATTCATTTCAGGTAATAAAAGTGTAGCTGGGACATGCGGGGAATAACAGGAGAATAGAACGGTGGTCTATAGATGTTGAGGGTGAGGTAAATTTAACTTGGAAGGGTGTTTTGCCACTATCATACAAGATGTCTAATGACATACAACCTCGTGTCATCATAAGACAGGGTTGTACTCATCCACTTGCTGAGTATATTTACAAGCACTACCTATATAATCTTTATGTTTGTTTGGAGTATAATACCCAATTAGAGACAGTGAAGATAATGATATGTCAAGAGAAGACTCACCATTGGGAAGAATATGATAGTAATCTTCTCGTTTTTCTTTGGGGTCTATTGGGTCAACCAAGGATAATTCTGTGGCCATATGATATCTATCATAACCTAGAAGCATGGCCTCCCATGTACGAAGGTTTTCTTGAGCACTTCCCAAAGATTCTAATTTCTAAAACAATTTTTGACTATACCTTTATGTAAGGTGTCATTGTGACGTGCTATCCAAAGTTAGTGTCCAGAGTTACAGTTGGTATATATTTGTATCCAAACTCACAACATATGTGTTATTGTATTTTGCACGACAATTGTTGTAATAAAGTTGTAGTTGTTTTCTGTACCATGTATTTGGCGACTCAGAATGGGTTGGATGGAATGGACATATTTTGGGGTTGTCACAGTTGGTATCAGAGCTTAGGGATATGGTCTCTGGCGGAGATCGGGGAATATAACTAGGAGGGGAGAGATGAGTAAATTATTCGCTAGTGTGTCCTTCCTAAGCTTAATTGTTGGTCAGTCATAATATCCGGATATTATGTGATATGTTAATTTGCTTAATTAACCCTTGTTTTATTGCAGTATTTGAGAATGGCCGCTGAGAATGCTAACAATGGAGTGAATGAGACTTTGGGGATACCTTTAATCACTAACCATGATAATGTGATGTAAGATGAAGAAGGAATTAGAGATATCCATGTGGTGAGTAAAGAATTGATAGTTGCACCCGAAATAGTCGCATAGGTGACAACTGAGAGTGAGGAAGAAGAGGAAGAAGAGGTACCTGAGGAGAGTTTATTAGAGGTAATATATGATCAAAATGTAGAATTTTAAAATCGTATTCATGAGTTAGAAGAGCAGGCTGAAGAACAACAGGCGGTCATGGAACAAAAGGATGCAACAATTCAAGCTTGTATTACCCGATATGTGATGCTTGAACAGAATCATTCTTTGACAGAGTGTAAGATGATAAAGATGGAATCTGAGCTGAAAGAAGAAAAAATTAAACGAGTAAGAATGAGTGATGCATGGGTAAAATCCACACGACACGTGGATATTGTGGAAAGAGATGTCCGATCTAAGAAGACTAAAATAGATTATATGAATTTCTCTTTTTGAAAAGTAATAGGGAGAACCCAACAATGAGTTTTGAATTACACTGTATAGAGTGGTCAACCTGAATTTGATATGGATCGAAGATCGATGATTCAGATCATGAATCAGGAGTACGAAGAGGCAGTTGAGGGAGGAATATGCCTTATAAAAAAGTATGTTCCAACGGTAGTGATGACGCCAAATGCTGCCCCAGACAAGTCAAAGCCGAGTAGTTCGAGGGATAGCGGTTGTCATGACTTCCCAACAAGTGAGGAACCCAAATGAAGTTATCACAGAAGATGAGCAATGGAGAAATCATGATGACCCGAGAGATAGAATCTTAAATGAAAGCAAGGTATTCTCAACTTTTCGAAATATCAGGTACGTAAATTTCGGGGACAAAATTTCATAAGGAGGGGAGATTGTAAGACCCCAAATTTTATGAAATATAAGTATTCAATTTTTTTTATAATTACAATTCAGTAAATGGTTAAATTGATAAAAGTTAAAGTTAAGGGTGATATATGAAATTTTTTTCAAAATATGCAAGTGGTTATAAAATATTCTTTCTGTCGGGGAATATTCGTTTGGTCGTGAAATATTCTTTCTGTTGTAGAATATTCGTACGACGACGCAACCATTTGTGGGCCCCATTACGGATAACTGTCAGATGAAAAAAATGACAAATTTGAGTTTTTATAAATAACGGCGTAATCATTACCGTTAACAATGTTGGAATACCCGTTAGGTAAAGTAAAGTAATACGCGTTGTTGCACAGTAGCACACGATTTTACACAGTATTGTTGAATTATTAATTCTTACGTTAGAAGGCACTACTCAATAATTGTTATAGTAATTACTGTTCAGTATGTTATTGATTCAATAATTGCTGCGTTGATATTTTATATTGCTGTTGTTTTAATAATTTTAACTACACAGTATTTTCTATTATCGAAGCAATAATTCATATTATCTGAATAATATTATTAGAAAATATTATTGGCAATGTCTAGAAAGTTCTGTCTAAGGAGAGGTTTGGTCACCTAATTGCGCGCCAGTAAGGAGAAATTCTTATTGGAAATGCCCCTCTTTTCTGGGAACTGCCTAGTTGTCATTATTGTGATTCTGTAATATTATTTATAAATAATTAATTATTGATTTATATGATGAGGAAAATATTCATTTTATGTGGATATAGATGGAGAAAATTTTTAAAGTGACAATTTTGAAAATCGATATTTTATCTTTTTTGATAAAATAATATTTTATTATATTATTATAATATAATAATGGTGATATTTTTATAATGAATGTGTGATATATGAGTATATGAGAAAGAAGAGTATTTTTATTGCAAAAGTTGTTTAAAACATGTTAAACATGTTGGTGGACCCATTTCTTGACAGAAATTTAATTATAGCCTTTAAAATCGTTCGTATGTGGATTTCAGTCAATTTCTGTTTGAAATTTGGAAAAACTTTCTTTCGCAAGGTTGTAGAGAATTGAATTTCCTATAAAAACACGCGAGATTTGAATTTTCTAATAAAAGGGCCTATTTATTATGAATTATTGAAGTTTCGGAATATTGGGTCTGAATTTATTTTATTACAAAAATTATTTAAAACATGTTTTTTGTGGTTGGTAGGACCCACTTGTTGTTAAGCATGGCTGAATTCAGATCCTTGAATGTGTGTATAGGAATTTATATATAATATATTATTATTATATTAAATTTTTTGCTTTGGTGTTCTAAGCAATTTCCTATAAATAGGGTGCTTAGGTTAGAATTGAAAATCACACAATAAACTAAAGATTTCTCTCTCTTTCTCTCTTTATATATCGAGCGTATTTTTGTGAGTATTTTAGTACTTCGAGTATTGCTATACGGTGCAAGTTCTTTTAGCACTATATCTAGTATTTCAGTCAGAAGTACTATTCTTTCTGAGTTAAGGGAGATTATTTTCTTCATAAATGATATTATTTCTTCAATATCATTATGCCGAAATATTGGTTTGAATTTTAATCAAATTTAGAACTTTTTCATGTCAGGGTTACTATTCATGAGTTACTATTCATGAGTTACTATTCACGAGTTACTATTCACAAGTACTATTCACGAAGCATGATGATGTTTTTTGTAAAATTTTTATCTTTTGGTGTCGAAATTACTATTCACGTATACGACACTATTCACGAATAGGGCACTATTCACAAAAAAAATTAAATTTTTGTTTTTCGTCCAAAATATCTATTATTGATACTAGCTTTGATTGTATCCATGTTTTGATCATTCTTGAATTTTATTCCACTATGATTATTTATTATGTATTTTTGGACATGGAATAGCTGAAGTACGAATCCTTAATATTTATTATTTTGTTTCACTGGATTCGTTTTCTTAAAATATTTTTCATCATCCTTAGTCTAGAACTATTGATTCACATGATTTACTATTGATTCACATTATTTACTATTAGGGGAGGTGGTGTAAGTTTGATAATACTTGCAGGACTAAATTAAAAATGAAAGAAAAGTTGGAGGTATTGTTCTGTAATTTTTCGAGCCCTAAAATGTGCAATTATCGAAACTATATTTTTCTATAAATAGAAGCTCATTCATTCATTATTTCTTACGAATTAACTGAAACTCTAGAGAGAGAAACTATAGAGAGAGTTCTTCTTCTATAATCTTGAGCGTATTTATTTAGAGTTTAAGAAAGCTTTTAGCGTAGTATAAGTTTTCTTCGAGTATATCATCGCCCTACCAGTCGAAATACTCTTCTTTCAAAGGTAGGGAATATTATTTGTTGTACTCGTAATGGGTGTTATTTCTTTTGTATTCAAGAAGAGAACTTCTATTTTTCCATTCTTTATTATTCTATTGGAATAACCTGTATACGCGGGCTACCCTATACTTGGTGACATTCTTCTATTATTTCGTCTTTATTATTCTGTTGGAATATCATGTCTGTGCATTTTACGCCGGACCTGATTCCATCTTTATTATTCTGTTGGAATATCTTGTCTATGCGTTTACGTCAGACCTGGTTCCATCTTTATTATTGTTCTGTTAGAATATCCTGTCCGTGCATTTACGCCGGACCTGGTTCCGTCTTTATTATTCTGTTGGAACATCCTGTCGGTACGAATTTCTCCTGACCTGATTTCGTTACTTATTATTCTGTTGGAATAACCTGTCTATGCGAAGTACCGCATGCATGGTGCTTTCTTTTGTTATTCCAGTCGTTATTACACTCAGTTGGTTAACGTTTTGACTTCTATACTCCATGAAATTAGTGGAATATCCTCGATATTTACGCTTCATCCAGTATCTTTTCATGGAAATATTCTTCTGAGCATTCTTGAATTTTACTCTACAAAGAAGTATCATGTTGACAATTTGAACGTTATCAGTTCCTGGATAAACTAATTCTTGAACTTGTTTTTATTAAATTCTTATATCATTGTCATCATCCTCATGTTTATATTATGTTGAAAGTCATCTGTGGCCTGTAGTGCATAGATGGACTTGGTATGATTATGACCAGGGATTATTCGGTATAATCATAACCGTAATGTTACAAATGATGTGGAAAAAGTCCTCATTGGCCCGTAGTGCATTGATGGACAGTTTTTGGTATGATTATGGCTATGGATTCTCTTTGGTCGTAGTGCAAAGATGAATTATTTTATAGCATGATCAGGTCCGTTAATGAAAACATGATTATCTTAAGCCGTAGTGCATGGATAATTCGTGGTCGTGATACTAAAGAATATCCTTGGCCGTAGTGCAGGGGTGATTCGATGATGTGGATTATTTATTAAGCTGAGTCCCAGCGATAAAAGTGATGAAAAACCTTTTAAATTATAGAAGATAGTAGATTTTATTCCCTACTTGACTCTTCTTATGGATTGCTTGTTCCGCTGCAGTTAAACTTGATGTTTGATATATTTTATCAGTTTAACACTGTTGAAGGTTAACGATAAATTATTCTGCATTATCTTAGTCTTAATATTTCTTACTGGGCTAGTTGAGCTCACCCTTTCTTTCACTGTTCTCTTCAGGAAATGAGAACGTAGCTGGGACTAGTCGGGGAACAGAGTGATGGTCCTAGATGATGTATTAGTAATACTCACTATTTTGTAAAATAGTGTGATAATAATTGTAATGAGGACTCCTTTTGAGTTTGTATAATCTCTAGTAGACAATATTTGTATCCAAACTCACAGTTTATGTTTTGTCATATTATACACGACAGTTGTATTATTAAGTTGTATTTGTTTTATGTACCATGTAAGTGGCGACCCAAGATGGGTGATGTATACCTAGTTTTGGGGGCGTCACATTATATGCTATACTTTAAATTTCAAAGTATAATATATATACAAAATATAATAGTATTGACATTTTATATATCAATAATAATTTTATTATTAATAGAAAAGGGGAATTGAATTGATATATATATATATATATATATATATATATATATATATATATATATATATATATATATACGGTCCGGATCTTAAGCTCACCCCTTATCCAACTCACCCGAGCTCACCCTCTTTTAGCGACGGATCCGGCGACGATTCGGTCATATAACCGTCGTCTATACTTTTAGCAACGATATATGTTGTCCGTCGCTAAAAGTATAGATGATGGTTGTATGACCGAACCGTCACCAGATCCGTCGCTAAAGTGGAGGTGAGCTCAGGTGATTTGGATAAGGAGTGAGCTTAAGATCCCAACTATATGTATATATATATATATACAGAATTGATCAGGTCCGGACTCCCGGACCTGATCAAATCCGGACCCCAAATTTTTTTTTTTTTTGGTAGAACAACTAAAAAAAAAAAAAAAAAAAAATTATGGAACTGAAATTTTTCCAAAATAAAGTGTTTTGGGTGTGTTTTTAACACCTACCCCAACCAATGTATGTACAGTCTGCCCAGACTGTACAAACATATTTCGTTATAGGCATCCAAATCACGCCTAAAACACTGTATTATGGAAAAATTTCAATTCCATAATTTTTTTTTTGTTGTTTCAAAAAAAAAAAGCAAAAAAAAAAAAAAAAGGTCCATATTTTAGTAGAGTCCGGGATCCCGGACTGGATCCGGACTCTATATATATATATATATATATATATAGTCTGGTACCGTCGTCATAGCTCTATGTCGACGGTTTTTAGGTATGACGATAGTTCAAACCGTTGTCATAGCCGTCATCATAGTCGGTTCGTCGTGAACCAGTTCGTTGAAAATATTTGTTGTGTGTGTATATATATATATATATATATATATATATATATATATATATATATATATATATATATATATATATATATATAGGGCTATATTTATATACACAGTTGTGTATTACACAGTAGGCCTAGGACGACAGATTTTTTGGGTTATAGCGACGATAAACTGTCGCCATAGCCCAGAATAGATATGACGACGGGTGAAACCGTCGCTATAGCCCAAAAAATCGTCACTATAGCCTACTGTGTAATACACAGCTGTGTACATACATTTTTTACACACACACATATATATATATATATACGAATTTAAAATATATCTCTTAAATAACATACCTCTCTTAAATAGTACTCCCTCCATTCCTATATGTTGGTCGTTTTAGACTTTTTTTCTTATTCCTAATTATTTGTCGTTTGTAGTTATTTAGGAGAATTGATTACTATTTTTTCCAAATTACCCCTTATTACTCCATCTAATCTTTTGATCCATATTTATGAGATAAGTGAGGGGGAAGGGTATTATAGACAATTGATACTATAATTAATACTTTTCAATCATTTTCTTAATTCTTGTGCACATGTCTAAAACGACCTATATTAAGGAACTGAGAGAATATACTTTTATTAAAATTACGTTGTTTTGGATATTTTTTTAAAATAAAATAATATTAAAAGAGAGTAGTCCTACTTACTTTCATTTTATTTACAAAAATGTCACATGCGACCCCACTTATTTTTTAAAAGAATCTCCAAAAGAATGTAATTTTAATAAAAATATAGTATTTAAGAGGTATGCATTAAATCCGCCATATATATATATATATATAACTAAAATTAAAATGATGGAAAACTAAGAGAAAAGGTTTGAATTAACTAGAGTTCATGTTTTTTTATAGTTAAAAGGATTTATGTTTTACCAACACTAATTAGTAATTACACATGCAACTCATCTAAATTTAAAAAAATTGATGTTTTATCTACGTTAATTACACGCGCAACACGTTTTGGGAAATGAGAAAGTTACCATATCTATCTAATAAAATACAAATGATTTTGAATTTCCCGCTCACTCAATAAATCATCTGGGCCGTCCAAAGTTTGAGATAAATCCCACCGTCCATACATCTATCTAATAAAATACATCTATCTATCTAATCTATCTAATAATGATTTTAAATTTTCCGCTCACTTAATAAATCATCTGGGCCGTCCTAAGTTTGAGATAAATCTCACTGCCCATACAGTGCCGGAGGCACGGGACCCAGCTAGTAATATAATATAGGAAGACTTACATATGATTTACTACCCTAAACTATAGGACATATTTTACTTCGATGATCCACCTTTTAATTTTGTCAATTAGATGATTGAACTATTAATTTTTTTGATTTCATTCAATTGGGTCTGCCACGTCAGAAATTGCTGACGTGACATCCTAATAGGCTAAATGAGTGCTTATGTGTAAAATATATATATATTTTTAATGAGATCAAAAGACAAAAAGGTAAAATAACAAATAAAACAACTAAAAATTACACAAATAATATAAATTAGTTGTATAATTATTTATTTATAATTATATAAATAATATAAATTATTTATATAATTATTATATAAATAATATAATAATTATTTTTATTAAAAATAATTATTTTTATTAAAAAAATTGAGTTTTATTATTTTTTATTAAAAAAAACTGTGTTTTTTTTATTAAAAAAACTGCATAAAAAAAAACAAAACACAAAAAAACTGCAAATTACAAAAAACTGCATTTTTTTTATTATAAACAAAAATAAAA
Organism: Panax japonicus; assembly: GCA_020205505.1. NCBI lineage: Eukaryota > Viridiplantae > Streptophyta > Magnoliopsida > Apiales > Araliaceae > Panax > Panax japonicus. The sequence goes on from CM035091.1 coordinate 73,758,237, forward strand.
ACTGCAAATTACATAAAAACTGCGTTTTTTTATGTTTTTTTGCATTGTTGCTTTTGGTTTTTTTTCTTGCGTTTTTGTTTTGTTTTTTTTAAACTGTGTTTTTTTTTTGTTTTTTCTTACGTTTTTTTATTAAAAAAAATTGTGCTTTTTTTATTATTACAAAAAACAGCGCTTTTTTTATTACAAAAAATTGTGTTTTATTTTTATTTTTATTAAAAATAATTATTATATTATATTAAAAACCTAATACGAAAACATTAATCACATTAATCATTAATAGCACTATTTCAAATTTAGATATTAATGATAGTGGTAATAATATTTTTATTATTACTTAGTTTTTTCCTTTTTAAAAAATTACATCTTAAATTAGATGTTTTCATTTTAAAAATATGTTAAACTTGTATTGTTAAATTATAATTTTATATTACATTTACACCCTCTTAATTTTTATAAAATAATTTAAATTTATTTTAAAATGAATCTTCTTTTAACACATCATCAGTTCATTCTATGTGTTAAAGTAACGTCATCAATTTATGACGTGACAACTTCAATTGAACCAAAGTGAAAAAATTAACAGTTTCATCACTTATTTGAACAAATTTGAAAGGTCAATCACCGAAGTGGAAAAAATTCAATAGTTTGATGTAGTAATTTATAATTAAGCCTAGTGTTTTTTTAACACATCAGCTTTTACATGCCACGTGTTCAAGTAACAGCATCAATTTATGACATGACAACTTCATTGAACTAAAGTGAAAAAAATTGATAGTTTAATGACCTGATTGAAAAAATTGAAAGGTCAATCACTGAAATAAAAAAAATGAAGAGTTTAGGGTAATAATTTATATTTGAACCTAGTTTTTTAAAAATCAATTTATAACATTCTAAAATTTAAAATTGATGCGAGTTTGTTTAATTTTGATTTGTAAAACTACCTAAAAATTATTACTGAAGTACAAAATTATTATTTTGAAATTATAAATGAATTTACATCACAATTAAATTTTAAAAATTTACAAATTAAGTAGGATCAAACTCAAAAAAAAATAATTTTATAACATGGAGAAAATAATTAACAAAAGTACAAGGTATAAATAAAATAAAAAAAACATTAACTTATATAAAAATATTTAGCCGAAAATAATTTATATAAATATTAAAAGGAAAACACAAAAGAAAAATAAAGAGAAAAAAAGGAAAATTTTATAATAATAAAATCATAAATAATAAATAAAATAGTGCAAAATATAATTAATAAAAAAAATACTAACAAGCATTAAAAAGTATTTCAACATACTCGGTCTCCTTCTCTCAGGCTCTCACTATTTTCTTTGGCAATATTCTTAGAACTTATTCGGGGAAAGTTTTGGATGGATTAAAAAAAATAAATAAATTAAATATGGAAGTGTTTTGATATTTGATAACTCTCTTAAAGCACTTTTAAAGGGGTAGGGATATAGTCAAAAACAATTTTAGCTAAAGTAAAAAAAATTATACTTTTGACAAAACCACACTGTAAGAAATTATCCTTAAATTGTTAAAAAAAAAAAATCTCATTCCACACACATACCTTAAATTTTTATTTAAAAACTTTTATAAATATGTAAAAAAAACACTATTTTAATTAGACATGACAAACGGGCCGGACAAGCTCAAACAAGTCGGGTCATTGGCGGGTCAGACTTAAATGACCTAAGTTTTGGTGGGCTGAAAAAGTGAAGCTCAAAGCCCGCGTTTTAATGGCCGGGCCGGCCTGCAGACTTGAACTGATTTATGACCAAATTGTGACACATTTATGGGCCGAACCCAAACGGGTCAGGCTATCATTGAGTCAGGACAAAACGGCCTAAGTTTTGATGAACTAAAAAAATGAAGTCCAATACCCGCGTTTTGACGGGCTGGCCGATTCGACCCGCGGACTTGGGCCGATTTTTGTCAGGTCTAATTTTAATTTTGGAACAATTACATATTATAATACATTTATGAAAGTAATTACAAAAATCATACACTAATAAAATAATTACAAAAATATGATATTTCATCATATATATTTACAATACTAATATAATTAAGAGTCCTTAATTTAAGGGATAAATATTAATTGGCTGACATCGCAAAAAGTTTTTTTTGAATCGCGTGATAACCGCCTATCATTTGTATGGGACTCTGCAGTTACCAAACCCTTTTGCACATGCTGAAACCCTTGTTCTCTCCTCTGTCGCGACTAAACGTAATCGGAGTTAAAAACTATTGTTTCCGGTGATTGTTGTTCATTTGTGTTCGTATGTTCTTTATCTCAATCATATTTGTTTAGTTGTTCGGCATACTCGTTGAGTTGTTCGTCATTGTCGTTGTTACTCGTTACTCGTCTGGTTCATTGTCGTTGTCGTTGTTACTCGTCTGGTTCATTGTCGTTGTTACTCGTTATTCTTCTCCATTGATCGACTCTGGTGTTTATTATTGCTTCAAGTGAGTATTTTCTTATTAAGTTTAATGTATTATATATTAAAGTAGTTTACTAACATAATGGAGTATTCATTGTTTTGGTTTATGTTGTTTTTATGTTTTGTATAGAATGGGTGATACAAGGAATGATACAAGTAAGAAGGATGGAAAGAGGAAAAGGACCGTGGAGTGTGATTCTGTTAAGAAGTTAAAAAAGTTTGTTGTGGAGAGCAAGGGGAAGGGAAAGGGGAAGGGAAAGGGGAAGGATGTAGGTAATAAATCAAGTAAGAATGATAGTAGTTTGGTGATACATAGTGATATCAAACATTCCGAAGTGCAATTAGATTCTGATTTTGATGTCCCTGTTAAGAATGAAACTCAAGTGCTTATCCAGAAGATAACTCCAACTCAACGAATTTTAAAGGTATGTTAATTTAAATATTGTTATTATTTACTGTATAATGCTTAATTGGTTACTGCATAATATTAATGATTAATGCTTGGTAACCACATGATTGGTAACCAATGCATTAGACAATAACCATCATGTTGCATGAAGGTAACCAAAACTGACTTGGGTACTGTCTTATGATGTCTTGGTTACTGTCTTATGAGTGTCTTGGTTACTGTCTAATGATGTCTTGGTTACTGTCTTATGATGTCATGGTTACTGTCTAATGATGTCTTGGTTACTGTCTTATAAGTGTCTTGATTACTGTCTAATGATATCTTGGTTACTGTCTTCTGATGTCTTGGTTATTGTCTTATGATGTTTTGGATATTGTCTAATGCTGTCTTGGTTACTGTATTATGCGTGTCTTGTTTACTGTCTAATGATGTTTTGGTTACTATTTTATGATGTCTTTATTACTGTCTAATGATGTTTTGGTTACTGTCTAACCAATATATTATCTAAAGTTGTATTGGTTACTGTGCAACATTGTATTGGTTACTGTATAATGCTGAATGGGTTACTGACTAATGCTGTTTTGGTTACTACATAATATTTCTGACTAATGATTGGTAAGCACATAGTTGGTAACCAATGTATTAGACAGTAACCAGCATGTTGCATGAAGGTAACCAAGACAACATTAATAAGTTACCAATTTATATTGGTTACCTTCTTGCAACACGTTGTTTACTATATAATGCTGTCTTGGTTACTGTCTAATGATTTATTTGTTGCTGTCTAACTATTATATTGTGTAATGCTATCTTGGTTACTGTATTATGTGTGTCTTGTTTACTATATTATGTGTGTCTTGTTTAATGTCTAATGATGTCTTGGTTACTGTCTAATGATGTTTTGGTTACTGTCTAACCAATATATTGTCTAAAGCTGTATTGGTTACTGTGCAACATTGTATTGGTTACTGTATAATGCTTAATGGGTTACTGACTAATGCTATTTTGGTTACTGCATAATATTTCTGACTAATGATTGGTAAGCACATGCTTGGTAACCAATGTATTAGACAGTAACCAACATGTTACATGAAGATAACCAAGATAACATTAATAAGTAACCAGTTTACATTGGTTACCTTTTTACAACATGCTATTTACTGTATAATGTTGTCTTGGTTACTGCCTAATGATTTATTGGTTGTTGTCTAACTATTATATTGTGTAATGCTGTCTTGGTTACTGTCTAATGCTGGATTGGTTATTGATTAACGATGTTTTGTTTAATGACTAAAGCTATATTGGTTAATTGTCTATGTTGTTTTGGTTACTATCATATGATTGGTTGGTTAACTTTGTAAATATGATTTTGTTTACTTGCAGTTATGAGATCTTTATTACGAGGAATGGAACAGAAAATTCAACGGAAAAGTGATATATTGGTGCGACATGGAAGTCCCCAGTATCATTGCAAAAAAATTGAATAAGAGTCAGCTGGATAAATTTAAGGCAACATGTTTTGGGAATTTTCTTGAGTTTGGTGAGCACCAAATGTATTCCCAGATTATTCACCACGCTCTTGTGAGGGAGGTTCACCAGAGGGATGACGGTGAATTGTGGTTTTTGTTCAGAGAGAAAAGGGTCAGGTTCGGTTTTCTTGAGTTTTGTATGATATCTGGGTTGAGATGGAAAGGTGAGGATGATATAACTCCATATAAAGGTATGGAGAATATGCTTATTGGTAAGTTTTTTGGTGACGAAGTTGTGACACGTAGTAGTATAGGTAGGATATATAGGAAGGCAGTTTTTGATGATGATGACGAGGCTATTAAGATGTCAATGATATTTTTGGTCTTTAATTTCATTATGTGCACATTTTCTGAAAATTACGTTGATGGGGCAATGGTTAATTTTTTTTGTTACGGCGATGTTAATAGTTTTTCTTGGAAAAAAGTTGCTTTTGAGATGACAAAGTACTCTTTGTCTAATGCTTTGAACGGGCGTTATATGAAAGGAAAGAATGGTGTTTCAACATACAATTTTTACATGGATCATTACACCAAACTGTACAAGTTGAATGGGCTTCCGTATGTATTCCAAGTTTTTATGTTTGAAACTATTCCGACATTCAAAAGTCGGGGTATATGCAATGACGAGCATCCATCGGATGTCTGTTTATTCAGATGGAAGGAGTTAATGAAACCGCTTTCTAATGACAAGTTGAATGAATTATTTTTTTGTTCCGGACAGGTATGTTGTTTCACCTTTAGTTATATACTTGATAAATGAAAATATTATGAGAAGTTTACTATCAACAAAGTAGTTAGTTACCTTTATATACACGTTTGGTTACTGATTATTTTATATGCATGTTAATAATAACAATGTTTTTGGTTACTTAAATATTCAAATACGATTACTGATTAGATTACATTCAGGTTACTAATGACATTGTTGTTGGTTACCAATCATATACACATTTGGTTACATTTATACATTTAGTTGGTTACTACTTATTATATATTTGGTTACCTGTATATATGTATTTGGTTACTAATTATGTTTTATGATTCCTTATTTACTGTTTATTTCAATGTAATTGTACATTGTTTGTTAGATGATATACTAAAGTATACTTATTATTTTTCAGATGAGGATCAACAGTTTGACTCCTACGACCGATGATAAGGATCGACTTGATTTGGACGGTTTTCAGTTTTTTAATAGGAAGGATGGTGACAAAAAGTAGACAAAAAAGTGAAGGCCGACAACATTGGTGTTGATGTATCTGTTGTGAAAGAGGCAATTGATGTACGGTATAAGCCGTTGGAGAAGAAAGTGTTTGAATTGAAGAAAGATGTTTCTGAATTGAAGAAAGAATTTGAAAAGTTGTGAATTGATATTAAAGATGAAATGCAGCTTTTACATGTCTAGTTATGCAGGGACCTTAGGTCCATTATTAGAGATGAGTTACGTGCTATCAAAGACGTGGGGGACAAAAAGCTTGATGGTGATTCTGATGATGACGATTCTGACAATGCTGGTGATGATGATGATGATGATGAAGATGAAGGTGATGAAGGTTATGAAGGCGGTGAAGGTGATGAAGCTGATGATGACGTTGCTGATGAGAATGCTGATGTCATGATGGAGGAGGTCCATGTTGATGAGAATGTTGATCATGGTTCAAAAGTGAATAAGAATAATGATGGTGATGATGTGTTGGATGAAGTTGAGAAGAAGGGTGGGAATGAAATTGAATTGGTTAATGAAGTTGGTGATGATGTGTCAATATTCGTGGAGAAGAGTGATGTGAATGTAATTGAGATTGCTAATGAAGTTGAACGTGTTGTTATGGTTGAAGAACCCGATGAAAAAAAAATAATGATGAAGAAGAAGATGTCAAGGTTAGACATATTTGTTTGTTTTGTTATGTGATATATGTTTTTTGTTTTAATTATTAAATGGTTCTTTATTTTGCGCAGATTGACAATAATAATGACATGCCGTCTTTTGACATATTAAGCCAATGTACTGGGAAAGAGATTGTTGTGTATGATGCTGATAAGGTTAGTGTTATAATTATGGGCCATCATTTATTGAAATGTTATTTATGTTTTGGTTACCATTATATAGTGAATTGGTTACTATGATATTGTGTTTTGGTTACCATTATAATATGTTTTGGCTACTATTATATTATGATTTGGTTACTAGTTTATGTTATTCAGATTACTAATATAACATGTTCATTTTAGTTTATTAGTTGTTGTACAGTCAGTTGGTTACTAGTTTATTTTATTCAGGTTACTAATCGTATATATTACCTTTTTATGTCAACTGAAAAAGGGGAAGAAAGGTGAGGCAGCAAGCAGGTATGCTCTTGATCTTATGGTTCTCACCACACAAGACATAGCTAAGTGTGATGAGTTGGAGAAGAGTGTCCACAAAGCCGATGGTAGACCTGTACGTGAACATGCAAAGAGTGCCATTTTACGGTCTCCATATACAGCAGCGTCGGATCAGCTGGTTCATCATCTACTGTAGTGGGTGCTGCTAGTCAAACACTTGCACGTTTAAGTGGATTCCCCAAATCATGCATGGAGATGACCTCAAAATTTGAAGAGGCATTGTTTGAAGAATGGTTCAAAATTGGAATAAACAACAGAAAAAGGTTTGTTTTTTGTTGTTAACAATGCTATAGTTTTTTATGAAACAAATAAGTTTGTATTATTGTAGTAACATATGGTTAATATTTAAATAAATATTATGGTTACTATTATTTTATATTCTGGTTACTATTAGATAATGTTTTGGTTACCTAGTAGTTATGTTTCTGTTACTATGTGATTATGGTTTGGTTACCAGATTAATGTTTACAATTAAGTTGTTTATTAGTTTACCGATTTTAGTATGCTGTTTTTGTTACTGTCTAATGATGTATTGGTTACTGTCGAATGTTGTATTGGTTAATGTGTAACATTACATTGGTTACTGTATAATACTTAATTGGTTACTAACTAATGCTGTTTTGGTTACTGCATAATATTAAATATTTAATAAATGTTAATATTAAATAAATGGTGTGGTTACTATTAAATAAATGTTATGGTTACTATTACTTTAAATTCTGGTTAATATTAGTTTATGTTTTGGTTACCTATTAATTATGTATTAGTTACTATTTGATTATGGTTATGATTTTAATATTTGTTGGTTAGCAGGGTACTGTTTAAAATTAAGTTGGTTGATTAGTATGTTAATTATAGAACGTGCAAGTTTGATTTGTAGTAGTGTGTATATTAATACGGTAATTGTTAATGTTAGTGTGTATACTAATATTATGTTTTTATATTGAAGGACGGAAAAATTTCCTGGAAAGAACGATATTATCATGCCTTCTTTTGAATTTGGATCCATTGCAATATCTTCGAAGATGTGGTTCTATAAATTAAAGACGCCTGGGCAGTGGTTAGACGACGATGTGAGTATTTTTTTAAAAATTATGTTTTTGTAGTTATGTTTACATTATTTAGTTATATTAATCATATACTTGCATTTTCCAACAACTGTTAATATCCTATTAATTTTTTTTTGGCTCAGCACATCAATATTGCCTTGTATTATTTTCGTAAATTGGCAAGACATTCCGAAAGTGTTCTTATAAGGGTAACGACCACGGATTGTTGATTGCACAACAAGATCACCGCTCTTTTCGAGGAGTATACAAAAAAAATTGTGACAAAATTGTTCTGTCTGGGGAGGGTGATGTTGCTGAATACATACATGGGCTGTTTATGGATGTCAACACACCATGGAGGAACGTTGACTATGTGTTGTTCCCAATTCATATGTCATCACCGGACCATTGCTTGTTGTTGTCTTTTGATGTGCATCGTAGGTGTCTAACTGTTTACAATTCTCTACAACCAAAAAGAAAATCCATGCAAACTAAAATATCCGATGTTTGTGAGCCGTACATCTTCATTCTTCACATACTACTGCGCAAGTCTGGTTTTTGGAAGGATAGGTTTGACATTGACTTCAACAGTGACCCGTATCGCAACAAGGACGAAGACGATATAATTGAGTTGGAATTTGCTGAGACGGCTCCTGAACAAGTAGAGGGGTAAGAGTTAAACTGTGTACATTTTTTTTAATTATTACATATAGGTTGATTTTATTTTTGAATTTTGTTATATGTTGTTTATTGTTACAGTGATTGTGGGATGCTCACAATTTGTTTTGCTGAGCATGTCATTCATCAGAAGTTTGATCAGATTCCTATTCCTTTCCCCATTGCGAAGTATCGAAAAAAGTTATGCACAAACCTATTTATGCATGCTAGGAACAAGCAGTTGGAGGGCTATGATACTGATAGAGAATTTCCAGGAAGATTTGTTCCAGATTTTGATTAATTCAAATTTTGTTGTTTTGTCTTTATTAATTTTGTTGTGTATTTTTTTTAAAGTTTTGGTGTTATACACAACATTTTTTTATGGTTTATGATTTTTTGATGTTCATTGGATCTTATGTAGATGGGATTACATATTTGATTATATTAGCATTAATAAAAGAGATATTGTTTGTTGGTTGGTATTTTGTTTCTTTTTAAGTCGTGTTTGTTGATTTTTTTTGAAATATATAGTTGGTAACCAATCATATATAAAGGGGTAACCAGATAATGATTTGATAGTAACCATAGAGTTACAAGATTGTATCAGGACATATATCATATGTTAAATGTACATGTGTTATGTATACATGGGTTTCATAAACTTCAATACCCTTTTAATTACAGGTTGCTGAATATACATGTTGTTTATGTTGTGGTTACCATTATAAACTGGTTTGGTTACTGTTATGAAATTAGGTGGTTATTATGATGGTTACTGTCATGTAATTATTTGTGTACCATCAAACATTGTTATGGTTACTGTTATGTAATTATTTGGTTTACATTAAAACTGGCATGGTTACTGTTATGGTTACTGTCATGTATAAAATAGTAACCAATTATAATTTTGTAATATACAGTTGGTAACCAGTCATGTATAAATATGTAACCAGATAATGATTTGATAGTAACCAGAGTAACAATATTATATCTGGACATATGTCATTTGTTAAGTGGACATGTGTGAGTATACATGGGTTTCATAGACTTCAATACCCTTTTAATTATATGTTGCTGGATATACAGGTTGTTTATGTTGTGGTTACCATTATAAAATGGTATTGTTACTGTTATGAAATTAGGCGGTTACTGTGATGGTTACTGTTATGCAATTATTTGGGTATCATTAAACATTGTTATGGTTACTGTTATGTAATTATTTGGTTAAAAACTGGTATGGTTACTGTTATGTTATTAGCTGGTAACTGTTATGGTTACTGATATTTAAATATGTGGTTACCATTAAAAACTGTTATGTATTTGTTTGATTAATGTTATTGTTAATGTTTCATTGAAATCAGAAATCAATATATAAATGAATAACAATTTTGTTTACTATACACAATCAAAAATTTTACAAACCAATCGTTTAATGGTTACTCAAAGTAAACAATAATACATTCATGTATCTACACTCTTAATTTAACTGCACTATATCATACCCTTTTTAGTGGTCTTAAAACCGGGGGATTACTGCATGTCTTTCTGTTGTGTCCTTTTCTTGGCACCTGCTGCATTTGTTTTGAATTTTGATTTCAGATCCGTGTTTGTACCTCCCTTTTTTTGGTCTTCCTGCTGGCCTTCTTGTGTTGGGTGGTTTTATACATATGTTTTTTACTTCTTCTGATACATCCCAGTTTTCTTTGTTATCTAATGGCATGATGGAAGCTGAATATGTCTTGACCAAAGTTGCTTTAGTGTAATTTCTTGAGCAAAAATCATAACAGCTCAAATTTCTCTTGCTCATAACAGTAGCAGCGTGCGGGCAAGGCATCTCATGGTACTGAAATTTACGGCATGTGCATGTCTTTTGTTCGATGTCCATAATATATTGTTTAGAGACATCGTAAACAGTGAAAATCACTAAGTTTGATGTCTCAACCTACAACACCTAATGTATACAATCAGATTAACAGTTGCATGCCAAATATACAGTAACCAATTAACTAGTACACAATGTTAGTCAACAAGTAACCACCAATATAAAAGAAACAATTATAAATCTCAGTAACATTATAATGTTACATAGTAACTAAGTCAGTATTGATCAGTAACTAGTATAATGTTACACAGTAACCAAATAAGCATTATACAGTAACCATTATATAATTACACAGTAAGCAATTAAGTAGTAGTTAGTAACCAATAAAATGTTTCACATTAAGTAAGTCAACAATAGTATGTAACCAAGCCAGTATTAGTCAGTAATATTATGCAATAAAGATTATAATTTTATCCAGTAACCAAGTTTCTGTAGTCAGTATAATGTTACACAGTAACCAACTCAGCAATAGCCAGCGACCATTATATGGTTACACAGTAACCAAGTCAACAATAGTTAGTAACCATTATATGATTAAGAGTTGCATCCCAAATATGCAGTAACCAATTAACTAGTATACAATATTAGTCAATAAGTAACCACCAATATAAAAGAAACAATTATAAATCTCAGTAACATTATAATGTTATATAGTAACTAAGTCAGAATTGATCAGTAACCAATATAATGTTACACAGTAACCAAATAAGCATTATATAGTAACAAGTATATAAGTACACAGTAAGCAATTCAGTAGTAGTCAGTAACCAATATAATGTTGCACATTAAGTAAGTTAGCATTAGTCTGTAACCAATAAAGATTATAATTTTATCCAGTAACCAAGTTACTGTTAATCAGTATAATGTTACACAGTAACCAACTCAGCAATAGCCAACAACCATTATATGGTTACACAATAACCAACTCAGCAATAGTCAGTAACCAATTTAATGTTGCACAGTAACTAAGTTAGCATTAGTAAGTAACCAAGTTAGTAATAGTCAGTAGATTGCAAATGAAAATTAGGATGAAATAATTTAAATTGAGTATTAATTACCTTAAGTATCTTTGATTTAAAGATATTAGATTGCAACTTTCTCTCAGCTGTTGTGGAAAGTGTTGTGAATGTTGATATGGCTGCTTGTTTGTTTGTGAAATACCATCTTTGAACCAGACAACGTAGGCATTCAATCATTATCGCAACTGGAAGATCCCTGATAAACTTGATTGCATTGTTAATAGATTCGACGGTGTTTGAAGTTATTGTTGAGTACCTGCTTACAGACCCATAGAGCCTGGTGCACCTATCCAACTTGACCTCTTCCTCCAGATATGTCCTTATTCGAGGATCATTGGCATCAAGTTCAGCCATGTGTTTGTTGAATTGTTCAACAGTGTAAGCTCTACAAACCCCGTTGTAAGCCTGTTTAACTTCTTCTCCTTTCTTTTTGAATCTATTTTTTATATTTTTCAGTATATGATGTGTGCAGGAACCATGCATGATATCCGGAAACACACAATTCAGTGCTTGTATAATGGCTTCATGTCTGTCCGAAACAATACATTGACCTTCCCTAAATCCACAAGCAATTCTCAAATTTACGAAAAACCATTTCCAAGACAATTTATTTTCGCTGTCAACAACTGAAAAAGCAATCGAAATAATGTTTCGATTTGCATCTTGTGTGCTTGCTATCAGTAATGTCCCCCCGTAAGTTGATTGTATGAATGTGCCATCGATTACAATGATTGGAAAACAATGGTGCCATACTTGAATGGATGCTCCAATGGCAAAGAATAGATACTTGAAATGACCAATTGTTTCCAACTCAAGGGCTGTGACGAAACCTGATATAAAACATCAGAACTATCATTAGAATTATAAGTATTATACTGTATCCAAATCACTAGTAATCGGTAACCGTTCATGTGGTTAATGGTACACAAATTGTATATTACATTTAGTAACTAAACATGCGTATTAAGGTAACCAAACATGTATAATAACCGCATACAAATGGTCTAATACTAATAATAACTAAACATGCATTCTGTCTAAAGGTGTATTGGTTACTGTGTAATAGTTTATTATTTACTGTATAATGCTTAATTGGTTACTAACTAATGCTATTTTGGTTACTGAATAATATTAATGACTAATGATTGGTAACCACATGTTTGGTAACCAATGCATTATACAGTAACTAGCATATTGCATGAAGGTAACCAATACAATATTAATCAGTAAAAAAATTTACATTGGTAAATAATCTATCGTGTAATGATATCTTGGTTAATGTGGAACATCATATTGGTTACTGTATAATGCTATAAAACCAATAAATGTTTTTAAGGTGTTACCTGGATTTTTTTTCTTCAGCATGTGTAACCATGATGGGATGAGTGATTAGTCATGTGGATTTCCTCTCACCTTTTCCAATGCTTTCTCTTTCGATCTCCATGCTTTTTGGTAAGAGATAGACACATTATATTTTGACATCATGTCTTCCACAATATCGGTTGATGTGTATATTTTCTTCAAATTTGTTATTTTTTGCATTATGCATTCACTGACCAACTCACTATTTGCCTGTCTGTGGTCTCCCAACAATACATTGACCGAACAAGTGTGGATATCATTGAATTCTTTAACCTTAAACATACTGGTTTTTCTAAAACTTGATGCTCTCATCTTCCATTTGCAATTTTCATCACATACACACACTAGCACAAAGTCTCTATAACTTGTTCGTTGGACTTTGTGTTGTCTGTTTTTTCTGATTGAATGCAGACTCATAGCTTGTGAGAGGATTATTTTGTCTGTGTAGGTTTGATGTAATTTTACTTCACGTTCATTCGGATCCGATATTACATCATCATATCGTTCTTCTGCGTATGATTTGTCATGTTGTCTGTCTCGTTGTTGTTCAATAATTTCCATTGCAAGCTGATCAGCATATTGCGTTCCAAATTGGCATGATTGGCTTGCTAGTAGAACTAGTGCTGAATTCCCTTGTTTTGATCTGATTGGCATTACATCGTGAATTGTAGATTCTTCTACATTTGTCAAGTTTTGCAAGATCGTTGTGCGTCCCATTCTGTGTTCAATATCCACAATCATTGGGAATTCACCTTGTTCATCATATTTTCTACTCATTTACAGAAAGAATTGTAAGGTTGCTTCATCTGATATACTGATCGGTGGAATGTCGTTTCTAACATGAAATTTGATTAACAATGTTGTTGCGTTTGTGTCTAGCCGTAATGCACTGCATATTTTGGTTAGCATTTCTTTGAACGAAATTGTTGATGGAACTAATATGCCAGTAACTTCAAATTTGGTGTATTGGTTATTATCAGCCCATGTGCCGTTGAAATAAAGTACAACTGGAATCATCTCCATTGTCTATCAACAGAATAAGTAATGGTAAGTAACAAAATCAATGTTATCCGGTAACCAATATAATGTTAAACAATAACCAAGTCAGCATTAGTCAGTAACCAAGTCTTCATCAGTACCCATTATAATGTTACACAGTAACAAAGTAATTATTAGTTAGTAACCAATGCAATGGAACACAGTTACCAAATCATTTTTAGTCAGTAACATATACATAGTCAGACAGTAACCAATATAATGTTAAACAGTAACCAATTCATCATTAGTCAGTAACCAAGTCTTCATCAGTAACCATTATAATGTTACACAGTAACAAAGTCATTATTAGTCAGTAAACAATGCAGTGGTACACAGTAACCAAATCAGTATTAGTCAGTAACATAGACATAGTCAGACAGTAACCAATGTAATGTTAAGCAGTAATTAATTTAGCATTAGTCAGTAACCAAGTCTTCAGTAGTAACCATTATAATGTTACACATTAACAAAGTCATTATTAGTCAGTAACCAATGCAATGGTACACAGTAGTCAATTCATTATTAGTCAATAATCAATGTAATGGTACATAGTAACCAAATCATTATTAGTCAGTAACCAATGCAACATTAGTTAGTACCATTATGCATTAACCAATCTAGCATTAAACAGTAATATATACATAGTCAGACAGTAACCAAGGTAATGTTAAGCAATAACTAAGTCAGCATTAGTCAGTAACCAAGTAATAATTAGCAACCATTATAATGTTACATAGTGACAAAGTCATTATTAGTCAGTAACCAAAGCAATGGTACACAATATCCAATTCATTATTAGTCAGTAACCAATGTAATGGACATAATAACCAAATCATTATTAGTCAGCAACCAATACAACATTATTTAGTACCATTATGCATTAACCAATCCAGCATTAAACAACAACATAGACATAGTTAGACAGTAACCAATATAATGTTAAGCAGTAACCAAGTGCATTTTTACATGCAACTGCAATCAAAACATTCATATTGCAATCAAAACATTCATTATTCTTACCGTGTGACCATTTTAAGTGCAAAAAACTTAAGAAAGGTAACCAATATAGTAATTCTTAGTAACAATAGCTAACTATATTATTATAAATTTTAAACTCACATACCTCAGTATTTTTTGATCGAAGTTGATGTTGATCTTGTATTCAACAATCACTGCAGTATTTGGTTACTGATCATGAAGGCGTTGTTGATTTTGTATGCTATTTTCGATCTTAGAGATGTGTCGCGACAACCGGCTTCGTCTTCTCCGATTACGAGTTTAGTTGCGACAGGAGGCTTCGGCTTCGTATTTTTGTCTTCTCCGTCGTTGATCTGTTGTTCCGATTTCAAAGTTAACGTTGCATGATTTTAGGGACGGTTAATTTCAAATATGAAATTGGATAACTGACTGGATAATGACACGTGATTTTAGGCGCGTTATATTGCTTATGTTTTATTTTTGTAATTATGTTGTGTATGTTTTATTTTTGTAATTACTTTCTAAATGTTGTATATTAGTTTAAAGGACCCTTTAATTTTCTTATAAAAATACTTTTGTTAAAAACTTTACATTTAAAAATACTTTATTTTATGGCTTCACACCGCACAGCTCCGCTAAACGTTGGTTTCATCGCATCAACTTTCTCTTCTTATATCTTCTCTGCTCACTGTCTTTTAAATATCAATGTCAGACATGATCAAACCATCTCAACCAATGTTCAATCATTTTATTGGTGCCATGCACTACCATCTTTTTTCAGATGTCATTGTTTCTAATCCTCTCTAACCTTGTATACACACATATATACACCTTCATATTTTTATCTCAACAACTCTCATCTTATTACTTTTTCATCACCTACCATTTAAATCTTTAACATTGCTGACCTTACTATGGTCCTATAAAACTTTAAGAAAAGTATTCTTAAAGTTTTTTATTTTAAAAAATAATAAAAATAAAAACCTAAAATGACGTTCATGTGTGAAGAACAGGAATGGTTAGTATAAAATTAACTTTGGTCAATTGACCAATACAGTGTTGACACGCAGGTCAGGAGGTGATCTCTTTCTACGTGACACCACTGTATTGGTCAATTGACCAACTTACTATTAGGTTAACTTTATGGTATCAGGATCCGTGAAGAACATGCTGTATAGATTACTATGTAATAGCTTGATTAATTTCATATTAATTAAACATAAAGACTGATCATGAAAGATTGAGATTGGATCATGAAAGGGGAGGAAGGAAAACTTGTCTACTACCTCGTGCTGGAGGAGTCAATCGCAAGATCTTCTCACATGCCAGACCTCATATCAATTGTATTAAAATAAATTAAAAATTAAAAATTAAAAATATTATATATAAATAAATAAATAAAAAGACTTTATTATACTAATCTCGACCAATCTTATGAGTGTGAATATTCGATAATTGCGTCCAAATTATTAAGAATCCACATTAATCATTTAACTAATCAATTCCTTTAAAGTTTTTTAATTCATTGCATGTGACATAAGCTTTGAATAACTCATGTTGGTGAGAAATCCATTAAACATATATTTTTCAATATTCTATAACATAGCTACTAGGAAGTGAGCAGCCCAAAATGACATTAATATTGAATTTCAGACCGTTATAAATGGACAATCTATTTGGGTAGTTTATAGAAATAAATTATATTTTATACAGATAATCTTTGTTATAAATGGATAATCTATTTGGGTAGTTTAGGCATTAGTTTAAGGATAACTAATCTTCATGGGGTTTATCAATCACACTTGCTAACCAAACTTTGTCATGTTCACGTTTCAAAACTATATATAATAAAGGGAATTGTTAAATTCAGAAAATGTTATTTTCACAACAAAAGTGTCGCTATAGATCATATAGCGACGATTTTTACCGTCGCTATACATCTACATCGATACTTTTGTTGTAGAAATAACAAAAAGTATTGTAATAAAATTATTAGTATATGGTTACTTTCCGACCAAAAGCAATAGAGCATTGCTAATTAATGGTATTTTATTTTATTTTGTCTAACTTGCGATTCTCTATTGATTTGCAAAGGCATCGCTTGTAGTGAGATTGTTGATGCCGTGAGTGGGAGCCCAACTGGCCAACTCCAACTATTTAAAATACTCTACCAAGTTGTTGGAATTTGATCCTAGAGGCATTATATACTTCTGCATTATCCTCTGGGTAGAGGTGCACAACAGGCCGGCCTGGCCTGGCCTGGCCTGGGCCTGCCAGGCCTTGGGCTTTGACCAGGCCAGGCCAGGCCGTTGACTTTTGGCCTTCAGGCCAGGCCAGGCCAGGCCTTGGTCTCTGGGCTGTGGCCTGGCTAGGCCTGCAGGCCAGGCCAGGCCAGGCCCAGACCAGGCCAGGCCAGACCAGGCCCAAAGCCTTGGCTGGTCTGGTCCTTTTTTTTAATGTTACATATTTAATATTAAAAATATAAATAATAAAATATAAATTAATAAATTTTGTAAAAATGATGCAAGATTTTTGAGATTTATTTTATTTTAACATTCTACTACACACCAATATAAATTGAATGATTAGAACAAAAATAAATATATTCATCTTAAATTACAAAAAAAAAAGTAATTTAGATGTAACTTGAATATAAAACAAATTGATTTCTTAAATATATGTCTAATTGTCTACTATGCACTTCGTAAAAAATATTGTAGATTACTTAAATACTGTAGATTACACTTTTATTTTTTGAATATAAAGTTAGTTTTGATTTTATTTTCTTATAGTCCGTACTAGGATCGGTTGGACATATATTTTGTAAAGTTTAAACACACATACATCTTTTCATTTATGATCATTAAACTCTTACATGGTTATATCTCAAGAATTAATTCCAGTTAGTTTTCAAATTATTTTATGAAATTTTTATTTAAATTAGTACAACAGAATACCTAAAACATAACCAAAATCATAAATTCCCACAAGAATTTAGCATATCCAAATTAATGAAGAACTTGAGTATTTACAAGAAACAACCTTATTATTAATATTTAATATTAAAAATTAGTTTATTGATGTATTAATTAATGTTAATATTTAACATTAAAGTAACAAAGAATATTACTAAAATTTTATTGTTAAATATTAGTACTTTAGTATTTACAATAAATTAACTTATTATTAATATTTAATCAACTAAGTAACTAACTTATTATTAATATTAAATATACTAACTAGTTATATTCATTGAATATGTATAGTAATTAAATGTATCAACAAGAAATCAAGAATAAATAATTAAAATTTTAAATTTTATTGATGTATTATTTAAAACTAATGTATTAAACTTATAAATTACAACAATGAATAAGTAAAAATTTATACTTTATTGATGAATAATTATAAATTTAAAGTTCAAAAATTATAAATAATTAGATAAAAAATCTTGTAAGGTCTCAGGCCAGGCCAGGCCTCATGTCAGGCCAGGCCAGGCCAGGCCAGGCCAGGCCTCATGCCAGGCCAGGCCAGGCCAGGCCAGGCCTTGCCAGGCCAGGCCCGACCCCAGGCCAGGCCCAAGGCCAGGCCAGGCCAGACTTTTTTGCAGGCCAGGCCAGGCCAGATTTTTATAAAAAAAAGTGGCCTTTTCAAGCCTTCCAGGCCAGGCCTGACCGGGCCAGGCCTTGACCAGACCGGGCTTTGACCAGGCCGGGCCCAGGCCGGACCTAGGCCAGGCCGCGGGCCTCAGGCCTTTTGTGCACCTCTACCTCTGGGTAAGATTAAATCCAGGTTAGTCTTGGAAAAAATTGTCAGTCATGTTGTCGCCAAGTGACGTGGCATGCCATGTGATGATTCTCGAGATGATACATGACACGTGTCTTTAACATCATAGATGAAGCCTACAGAAAAAATCTCCTGGTGAGAGCGCATAATACTGTAAAGATAGTATCCGGTTAGAATGAAGTGAATTTTCATAGTAAGTTCATTTCAAGTTCAATACAGTGTTGATAAATAGGGGATGGTGATCTCTTCGCCTGCATGTCAGTATTATATTGGGTATGAAATGAACTTACCATGACGTTCACTTAATGCTAACCACTCTCGTAAATATAAATAATTTGACAAAAGTTGTGACAACTCTTTCAATCCAATATTTTGAAGTTTTTATATCTTTGGAATAAAATAAAATTATTCATTCCTCCAAAGATAAAAGTCTTTATTATTATTTTAGTTTGTTTTAAGTTAAATATCTACTTTATCATAAATAATCTATTTTCTATAATAATTTATTTATAATAAGATCTTTGCTCTTATCTTACTTACGCAATCCTGACTCCGACAGTAAGTGAAGGCAGTCGGTAGCCCGATCGAAAGCCTATTTCATTCAACGAGACGCCACTAATATGCTTTTCATTATTTACAATACCTAATTCGCCCATTACAAAAAAAAAGAAAGGAAGACAACAACCCGTAGTGCCCTCGTCGCGACATTAGCAGCCATTGACATTGACGATGTGATGTATTGAAGACTAAGCGAGCCAGCTTAGAACGGATCACATGCTACTTTTCTTCGAAATCGCGAACACCTTACCTTTCTTCTTAGTCTGATCCGATTATTAATTGTCATATTTCCATTCTCTATATATATTTATGAAGTATCACTAGTCATGTGCAGAAAACTATACACTTAAATGAAAATTTAAATATAATCAATTTTGTCATTTTATCTTCTTTCTTAATAAACGCAAAAAGTCAACTAAGACTTTTATCCTAAGACAAAGGGAGTATTACTTTTTGTATGCAGTATATATATGGATTTTTATAGTGGATGCATGGTTATTAAACCTGTATCGGACAACCGATTTAACCGATAAAAATTGAAAATGGTCGACACTCTGGTCCGATTTAATTGATTTGGTCAAAAACAGGTTGATCACTGGTCGAACCGGTGATTCAACCAGTAAAACTAATTAATTGGCATAATGAACCATTTTTTTGTACCAATTTTTTTTTAATATTAAAATTAACCACTTTTAATAAAATTGTAACTCAACATTATTATGTTTTAGTTCATAAAACTGAGTTTTTTAAAATTTTTTATTAATTACTAATAATAAATATTTTTATATATTAATGACGTCACCGAGTTAATAACGGTTCGATCACTGATCAATCACCCAATATCTTTTTCGGTTCGATTATCGGTCCGAGTATGAAAACCTTGAGTAGACAGACTAAAAACTAAGACAGAGGACCCTAATATATATATATATATATATATATATATATATATATATATATATATATATATATATATATATATATATATATACTGCTAAGAAAATAAAAAGAGTGATCTATTTATTGAATTGCCCATATTTTAAGTTGACTTACCAAATTAAAATTAATGGGAGATGTACTTTCTTATTTTCTTTTAAAGAGTATTATTATATATTTAAATTTCTTTTATAAATTTTGGGGGTCTAAAGTAAAAATAACAAAGTTTTATAAATTTCAAAAAAACAACAACTAGATATTTACTTCTTTTTGGTACATCTACTTGAAATGTATTGTTTAACTTTGTACATCTATAATGTAGCATATGTAATAACCCGATATTTTCTATATAAATAAGTGGGAATATGTGCCAGATAATGTGTATGTATTTTTGTGATAAATAAAATTTATTTATAACATGAATAATTTCAAATAATTTTATTTAAAAATTATTGATTATTATAAAATATATTTTTATAGTAATTAATTTTATAGTAGAAATGATTTTAGTAATTATTTTCCATGAAAATAAATTTATATATTATTTAAATAATATATGAAATGATTATTAGTGTAAGGGGGTGCAACGATGGGACCTGCAAAAATCTGTAAGCGGGTGAACGATGAAGCCCAGTAAGTAGCAATCCTCTCTATCTAGCCGAATCAAGTACAATTTGCAAAATATTTTTTTGAAATAACTTTTTGTTCAATAACGATAGTACAAAAGCTTTCAAAACTAAAACAATTGAAAAATGATTTCAATGTATATCATATATCTTTTAGTCCACAGCATAAGCGACTAAGGTTACAATAGCCTTGTAACACGACCCAAAAGTTTGATAACGTTATGATACGCACCCTACTAAGGTATCTATAAAAATGCACGCTCCCCGAAGGGCATCTAAAAGGTGTGCGCCTTAGTAGGTCATATATTAGCTCCGGAAATAAACGTAATCAATAACGTGTTATATGCATAGTCAGACTGAGGATTTCAAAAACTTTTCTCAATATTATCGATAATATAAACGATACTTTTTCACATTTCAAAATCATATAATCTCATTCACAGTTCGAAAATAAATACTTGATGCGAATTTTAAATAACCAAACATAGCATTTTAATTTAAATGGAAGCCTTAAATAAAACATAACGAAATTTGAAACTGTACATTTAGGCATCCAAATAATTAATAAGACATACTTAAAAGTAACGATAATCTTAAAAACACTAAATAGATCAGAAAACCACTTACCTCGATATTACGAATACGAAAATATTAGCCGAATAAATCCTAAATATAAATTTAGAACAAAAAGAAATCATTAGGATAAAATATCCTACCACAAACATATTTTTATTTCCTTATTTATTTATTTTTAACTCAATTTATATTTAGTTAATACACCTAAAATTATAAAGATTTTCCTAAATTATAATTACTTAAATATTCAATATTGAAACTATAACTTTAAAATTAAAATAAATACTTTATGTTATTAGTTTAGAATTATTCTGTTATACTTATTAGTATATAACCGTAGCCATGATTCATAATGTATATATATATAAATACTGATTCACATAATATTAAACAAGCTGCCATGATTCATAACATATAAATATAAATATATATATATATATATATATTATATATATATATATATATATATATATATATATATATATATATATATATATATATATTGACAGACACACCAAAATTTACCTTTTTAAATTTTCTTTTCTTCTTCTCTGTTCTGCAGTACTCCAAAGCCAAATAATTTTTTACGTTCTTCTCTCTCTCTAGTTATTTAAATATTTGTAATTCCTTTGCAAAATAGGTTACTAGGTAAAAGAGTCCTTTTTAAAATTAAAAGTTTGTTAAATTTAAATGACTTTTCTTATCCTTATAAGTTTTAGATATGTATAAATAATTATTAGTTACACTTCTATTATCTAATTATATTATTTTATTATCTTTTATCCTTTATGTTTTTTTTAATCGGGTATTACATTCTACCCACCTTAAAAGAATTTGGTACTCCAAATTCCCAAATTACAATTCCAAAGAAAACACGAATATCACATAATCAAGATCAAATCATTATCTAATTACTAAATGCAATTAATTAAAGAATTTCCATACATTAATTCTGGTTACTTAAAAGCTGAAACACACATCCTCGATTTGGTCCTAGGCTTGCCAATGTTATTTCTTCCTCTTTTTCATCTCTTTTCAGTGGAGGGTTCTTGGGGAATTGTGCAATCCTATGACCAAAATCTCCACAATGAAAGCATGCTCCCGTATTCCAACGACATTCCTTATCTAGGTGGTTTCTACCACACCTCGAACACTTCAGTTTGTTCTCTTGATTCCATTGGTTTCCTCTAAACTTAGTGGTTTGCGTATTCAACTTCTTTGTAGGTCCTCCATGGTTGGACTCTTCCCCAGATGGTTGGTCCCTCTTATTGTTCTTCCCTTTCTCCATTTCTGCTAAGTCCTTCTCGATCACTAACGCCTTATTGAGCACCGCATCATATGTGGGCAGCTCAAAAGATGCCACACCATGTCTTATGTCGGCCCGTAACCCATCCTCCAACCTTCGAGCTTTCGCCGCCTCATCTGTCACCAAGGTCGGTGCATACTTGGCAAGCTTCGCGAATTCAACTTCATATTGAGCAATTGTCTTGCTCCCTTGCTCGAGCCTAATAAATTCTCTCTCCTTTTGTGCCTGAATTGTTCTAGGAAAGTATTTATAGTAAATGTCTCATTGAATATGGTCCATGTGTAGGGTTCATGATTCCCTTCATGCTTTCTTTTCTCCATAAGCCACCAATCATACGCCCCACCCTGAAGCTGGTAAACTGCCAACGTCACCTTATTAGCCTCACTACTCCCTAGCAAATCAAACGCCTTCTCCATTTCTTGCATCCACTTCTCAACTATGGAAGGGTCCGTAGCCCCTTTAAATATTGGCAGATGCAATCGCTTGAATTCCGCTACTCTGCCATGTTGTCCAGGTTGTTGGTTCTGCACTAGCTAAGCTAAAGTAGTAGCCAGCAAAGTTAGATCATTAGCGCCAAAAGTAGTGTTAGTAGGGTTGCTTCTTCTAGGCGGCATTTTCCCTACAAAAAGAAATTCCCACTCAACAACACTGTACAAAACTAATAACGAATAAAATAAAATACCCAATTAGCCTCAAATACCAAACGTCAAACAAAACATAGATTTCTTACCTTATTCTCTATTTAATTTTAAAATCATTAAATTTAGTCAATACTCTTACCCACAGCTAACTCCAAAATCACTCCCCAGGAAATATATAGGTTTTTCAACCTAAACATTGCGAGGGCCCCTGCTTTGATACCCCTCTGTAACACACCAAACCGATA